>JAOVVO010000064.1:0-201883 GCA_028564675.1 Onchocerca lupi
TTTATATATATTTATATATATAAATAAAGTCAGGAAATTAAAGAAGTGTCATTTTTCAAAACAAAGAAATCAAAAAATTTAGGTTGAATGCAACTATGAATTATTTTGGGACAATCTTAAAATTGTTTTCGAATTTTTTCTTAAAAAAATATGCAAACAAGGAAGAAATTTTCTTTATAAAAACATTCAGAGAAGTAATCAGGGTAAGGGATAAAGGAATGAAGCAGAAATTAATAGCTAAGAATATTTAATTCTTGCACTTAAGTAAACAACAAAAAAATTCCATTAAAAAAATTTCCAAAATAAGGTAGAAAAAATTCGGACGAAAAATAGGCTAAAAATTTCATCGAGAAAAGTACTGAAAGTTTTTTTTTTCTTCTCTGGATTATATTCTGAAAATTTTAGAATTCACAACAATCTCGGCCAAAATTGATGATCAAAATCTCGACAACGATTAGCATTTTTCAGTGGGGTAGCAATGAAATATAATTAAAACTTATGCCTGACTAGTTTGTTTTTAGCAAAATTAATTTTAAGGTGTCTGATTAAAAGTTAATAAGAATAAAAATTTGCAAATTTAAAGAAATTTATGACTCAGAAATGGTATATGGACTGTAACATTAATATCAGACGAAAATTCCGTCTAAATTAAGTTTCAGAAATGATAGATGGGAAGGAAAATGTAAGTAAACAAGCAAAGTTAGAAAAATGAAAAGTTTGTTGTTGTTGTTTTTTTTTTTTTTTTTCAGAAGTTTCAAAATTTTCTGGAAAAAAGAAATCGACTATTGTGTAGAAAGCAAAGATTAGCATTAACAATAAACGATAAAATAAAATTAAGCAATCATAGTTTTGACTTGAAGCAAAAAACTTTGACATTTTCAGGCGGAAACGTTCATTTCCTTCCTGCAAGCCTTTTCTTTTCTCAACATCAACTTAATGTCATCGTCCTCAATTGGCATGTCTAACCGAGCCTTTTCGATCAAATATTTTTCATTTTAAATGTTGTTGTTGTCAAATTAGTGCTTAGCATAGTCTAGTAGAATTTCTGGGATTTATTGAAAAAATAAAGCTTAGAAAAAAGTTAATGATGGAAGAAAATAACTGGAATTGAGGAGAAATGGAAATGTAAGAAAATCAATGTTTACATTTCAAATTTTATAAATTTAACAGCAAAATAAACAATGTGAGCTGTTATTTTGATGTTTACATTATAAATTTGTAATATCATGAAATTTACCAAATATTTTCAAAGAATTCCTTAAATTCCAAGATAACAAAAATCTTTGATCACTTGCACTTTTTTTTTTTTTGCAATTTCGAAATTGGCAGATTGTTTCTTCTGAAATAAATGAAAATGAATTAGAAACTATGTCCTTTTACATTTCCCCAATTTAGTTCACATAGGACTGGTTTCTGAAGAAATGTTTTCAGAATCCTCACTGAAGCAATCAGGTGTTTGTTGTTCGCTCACTGACAAATTACAGCTCACTTATGTAAAAAAAAAGAAAAAAAAAAGAAACATTATGGTGTAATAAATCACAAAGAATTACTTTGAAATGAAAATATCAATCAAACAAAAAATAGGAATATCATGTTGAAACAATTCGAAGGATTCTATTTCTTACACTTCCCAATCATCAAACTTCTCCATCATCCTATTTACTTCCGATCTTTCAGAGTTAAGCTAATTGAAAAATTTTAAAAATTTTCCAGGACTTATTGTTTTTTTTTTCGCATATAAAATTGGCAGAAAAGAGCGAGGATTTATAGAACCCAATATTTGTAATTATGTACTGTACAAGTGAAGATCAGTGATAAAATTTCTTGTTCAGTTTCATTCAGTTAATTAATATTACTCATTAAATAAACAACAAGATAGAGATCTTTTTTCAAATTAAGGTAAATTTTCTAATGTTTCCAAGGTCAAAAAACCTGATAAACTAGGAAGGAAATTTTTATTTTAGTTCCAATGAACAATTATGTACAAGAAATATCTGAAATGATTTAGTTCCGATCAATACAACAAATATGCTTGATAGCAAATAATAGACAAATAACAAAATGGATAAAATTTCGTTCAAAATTTGAAATTCTGTAAAATTTGTAAGATAAAGAAATTAAAAAAACTAAGATTAAAATAATTTAGCAAGTTTTCAAGATTAAAATTTAGAAATGCTTTGAAGCAAGAAGTATTGCATAAATAACGAAAATATCCTTGATCATTAGTTAACCGGTGTTCTACGTTTGAAGGTATAAATACGATGATATATCAATATTTCAAAACTTTTATCTTATTCAATCCGGTAAAACTATAAGCATTCACTTGAATCCTATGAACATTAGACTGTAGGAAGTAAAACAAATTCCAAGGAATTAATGATTTGAAATGAACGAGAGGACAGGTATAATTGAAATGATCAAGAAAGGTCATAAAATGATCGAGAAAGGTGATTGGAGGACAAATACATTGGGGACATAAAGAGTAAACGCTCCTGCAACATAAAAGATGAATATACCTTTTCTACTCGTTTTTTTAAAACCAATTTCTGTCACCCATTTCTGCTTTACTTTTCTATCTCTTTCACTCTGTAATCTTGTCTGTAAACTTGATTCTCAATATTTTCATGTTTTGATTGAAAAGTGTCAAGTGTTGAAGTTTAAAACCATGTAATCCGATTAAGTGATTTGTTATCGGAGGAATAGAATGGAATTGAATTTAGTTAAAAGAGAAGCACTTGACCTATCATTAATATTATAGAAAGTTTTCAGTATTGAATTTCATCCTCAATTCTTCCTGAGTTTCATTGATTTTTCATCATTTCGTGCGAGCTCTCGAAATATATATTAATGGCACTGATATTGGCAAAAAACTTAAGATATCGTCCATTTTCTCGATTTTTTTTTTCAATTTTTAAGCCTTTTTCTTTTTTTTTTTTTTAAAATCCGCTTTTATCCTATCTCTTTTTTTTCTATAGAAATAAACTTTTGGACAATCCAAATTGAAACTATTCAAAGAAGGCATAAAAAAAAAAAAATTTGAACAGAGAAGAGAAGTGGAAAGAGAAATGGGAACAAGCTCCGATCATGTTTTTGAAAATCAATTTATTTTGATGGCAAATTAATTACATCTGATAAAACGAAATCTATTTTTGCCAAATTTGACATAAATTTCACGACGAACATATTTGATTGAACGAAAGGGACAAATCGAGAAATGAATGTAAAGCAAAAAAACTATGAAAATAAACAATAAACAATAATGGGATAGAAGTCAATAAATATCATCGAAACCAGAAATAAAATCGTTGAGATTTCCTTTTATTTTTCTAAGCTCAGACGTCAAGTGAAAAGTTCGCAAAGTTACGAATAGAAAGGACGAAAGGAAAAGTGAAACTGACTGTGACAGTCTAAAATATTGTATATTTACAGAGTTTATTTTTCAAAATGAAAGAGAATGTGAAGATGAGCTCGCTTCGCCTCTGCAAGTTCTTCGTTACAATGTGAGAAGAGGTGATTATGATTCAAACAAATACCTAAATAAAATTAAATAATTTATAAATATCTTTTGAAAAGCCAAATTTCTTACGAGATTCGATCAAAATAAAATGTTGACATAAGCGGAATAACGTGTGGAACCTTGAATTTAATTCTAGAATCTAGGCTACTTATCTTAAGTTTCAAGTAAACTATGAAAATTGTATGCAATCAACGTAATAAAAAATACCGTATTATAAATTGTAAGCCTTTTTTATTTATTTAACCTTTTTTCTAATGAAATGAAAAAAACTAATGAAGATAACTTTTATGAGTTACCAAGATTATGCAAATCTCACAAAATTCATGAACATTTTCGCCATTTTCCTGTTTTAAAGTAAAATTGTTTAGTGTCCAAGCGTTTTCTTTTCCCAATAAATTATTTTTTTTTCAAAGTCCAAGGCACATTCAAAGTCTAAGACTGCAAAAGTTTTAAGAATTTTCGAGAATATTTGGCCAACACTTTTTTATTGAAAAAATGAAATAAATTAACTTAATAAAAAAAAAAAGAAAAATTGCTTACTATGATTAAAATTATTGGATTTCTAGCGAATTTGGTTGAAATATAAATTGAAATGATGAGTTCCAGACAACAATTCCTTTCTCCTTCCCAACAACTTTTCATTATTTTTCCAACTAATTCCATTTGAAACACATCGGGTTGCATTACATTATATTGGCATGTTTTAGTTGCCATTCTTCTATGCCTCTTTCGATGGATAAAAGAAAGAAATAAGTCTTCCGACAAAACATTTCAATACTGTTTTATTTCCAGAACTTTACAGCTAAAATTGGCGAGAAATGTAAACATCCAGAGTTTGAAGTAAGCAATTGTTTGTTTGTGCAAACTTGAAATAGGCTTAGAATCTAACAATATGGAATGGATAAAATGCATAATAATGAGACATTGACATGCAAATTTGATTAATAAACGTTTAACTTTTAACGAATAAAAAGTTTACTAACAAGAGCTCAAATAAAGCAATTTACCCTTATTGATAACCTCCCATTACTCGTAAAATTTTTCAAATTGACCAATTAAAATTTGAATTTGAATTTCGTGAACGGAATTGTAACGCATCTAGAAATTGAAAACAAAACAATTCTTCATATGTCTCTTCCAAAATGATGTTATTAAGCTTGCCATTTAATTGAAACACTCATTTATTGAAAAAAAATGCGGATTTTTCGAAAATAAAACTTTAAAATTTTTTGAAATATCGAAGATTTTTATTAATGTTAAAGCTTGAATTTTGAGCCAAAGGAAATTTCTAGACCACGCGATGCACTAAAAGACATTAATCTAATCTTATCCGTGCCTCCCGTGGATTTCGATCGCAATTTTAAACGAAGAACAGATGTTCGATAAAATTCGTCTGAATAGAAAATAAATGATACACATATTTTATTATGGGCTTGAGCTAAAGCATTAACAGAAGCATCTGTCTCTTTGCCTTTAATTTTTCTGCGATTTTTAACTTAAAAAAAAGTGGTTTCTTTGAAATTGAAAAATACATTTCAAAATTTTTACAGAATTTTCGATTATAATTGAAAGTTACTCGAATTTTTTCCACATCAAAAAATCCATCTCAAATTCGAGATCCATTTTAAAATAAAATAAAATTTCAGCTCATTGATTAATCTTTTTCTTCCATTGCCCCTTAAAACTTCGTCTTAAAGTTATCTGATCAGAAATCAATTCCCAAATAAAGGATTATTGCAATTGATAATGTATATTAATGATCAGTAATTACTATTTTCTGCATTCTATCAACTGATGTTTTCTATTAATTACTGTTTTCTTGCCAAAATCTTTCGATTCCAATTCATTTCTGATTAATAAATTGGAAGAAAAGAAGCAATTCGATGTGTGAAACAACAAAAATAAAAGTTTGTATGAACTTTAAAGCCTCTGAAATGAAAAGCAACACTAAACCTCTTCCAGTACGATTTTCTATGAGTCATACAAAGTGAATATGAAAAATTGAATGAATGAATTTATAAAATTTAAAATCTCACTCATTGGATCGTAAAAAAAGCCCAAAAATTTTACGACTAGAATGAATTATATGCTTAATTGCGATAATAGCTTAAATATGGAAATACGCATACATATACACTTGCACACACACACATACATACATTCATATACATATATTTAAAGAAAATACTTTATAATTTATACGAACTTAAAATAAGCATAAAATTGATAAAATATTACATAAATTAATGCACTTCTGTTTATTATTTTCTTCTATTTTCTATTATTATAGGATTATTATTTTCATTCCTAAATAATTAATCAGTTAATCGATAATTTATTTTTCGAACTCAAAAATTATTTAAGTATATTTCACGATGCTCACAAGATAATCTGATACAGTAATGAATTGAAACAAATTTGATGTTTATCAGAATAATATAAAGTACCGAAACGAATGAAATTTGAGATATTTAAAAAGTTTTGAGAATGAACTAAGTCGGAAAGAAAGCGCCTGGGAAATAATATGAACTTCAATGAATTAACTTTTCAATGGCATCTACTCGAAATTTCACCAAACAGTTGTGATTTCAACTTTTTCAGAAAAAAGTGGCTAGATAAAAATAGAAAATATCACTGATTTTGAAACAGTTGCTTTTCACTGCCAGTCATTTTTCAAAATTAAAAAAAATGAAATTCATAAAATATTTTTTAACGTCGATCAGAACGAAGAACTCTCTTTTTATTGCTAAACATATAAGTGATTGTTTATCAGTATCACGATCTTACCACGATCATAATATTATTATTGCTACTCATAGTATTATAATCATGGTATGATCGTGATACTGATAATAGTGATAACAAGGACAAGGAAATGAAGTACAAGAATGTTTTAGATAGCAACTAACTTAAATTGGTTTTATAAAAACCATTTCTTAGCCGTTTCCTCAAAGAACATAATTGCATTTTCAGGCAAAGAAAATTAACGAAAAAATTTTGCACTATGGGATATAAGTAACAAAGAATGTAATCATGATTACGGTATCACAAATATAATCGTAGTCCTAAAAATCACAATCGTAATTCATTAATTCAGTAATGACAATTTTTTGTTTTGTAACCAAATTATTACTGCATTGAGCGTATCTCTCTTCCGAACTTCATTTTTGTTTTTGAAGTTTGAGATTCTCAAAGATTTAAATAAACAAATGATCATATGATCACCTGCTTATCATATTGCATCTAGTCGTTAAATAATTAATTTAATTATTAATTATCGATTCTCAATAACTGTTTACTGCAAGTTTTTTTTTTTGATATATAAATCAAATTCATGAATTCTATTTTTCGCTGAAAACTGAATCTAATAAAGTCTATGATATAGAACAATATGTCTTTTATAAGTTGAATCTTTCATTATTTGCTTACTTTTTCTCAAATCCTTAATTTTTCATCATTTTTTTAGATATACAATATCAATTGACAAAATCGATTTTTTCTAGATTTTATGAAATAGTTTGATGTCACAAATATTTATAGACAACTCTATACACAACCATTGCTTGAATATTTCAATGATATCCACTGGCTATAAGCTATCAGTTAAAGTTAAGAATAACTGCAAAATGTAAAGTAAATATAAAATGTCACTTCTTATTTTACCTGCTTCTTCTTACGACGTCTTTAATGATCACGTACGTGTCTGGTACGGGATATAAAGCAAGAGAGATAATGCTCAATTGATAGTTTGCAAAGTTTTATTTTCTTGCATATCGCAAGCATTCATAATTTATTGCACAGAATTCGAACTTTTCGCGTGATTGTCGTGCGATTATTGAGCGATTCATGATTGTCGCATGAATGTATGGATGATATTGTGAATAATACTTGATGGGCTTAAATTATTATAGATTAGTTGCCAATATGTTAATGCTTTTTGTGGACTACAAATTTCTTTTCATTTTTATTAAATATAACTCTCGAGCCACTGAATGCAATGACGAAAAAATTAAGAGAAAACGAAAAGAAGCTTCGAAGATATTCGAAACATATAGTTTATTTTTTTTTTTTAAATTTCCTATTTTGCAAACATTTTTTAGCACTTAAAGAAGGGTTAAAAGTTTTCAAAGATTAAAAAACTGTGTTTCAGAATAAAATTGTCATTTATATTTAGAATCTCGATGATCATATCAAGAAGTTGAGCAAATTATATATTTTGCACTTCCTGCTTTACTTGATGTTTAATCTTTCAAAATTGAATTCACTTTGAAAAAATTACCTTATTTATAAATTATGAAACTGTTATTTATCAACTAACTACTACGGTATTAAATTGTAAGATTTTTCTTAAACAGTCAATTCTTTCTATCACAGAATTTATCAGCAATGATAAGAAACGATCAAAGTGCTTACTGATGTTTAACTCAATCTTCTTTACCATTTCAATTTCTTTTATAATCAATGATGTGAAATATATGTAATGCTTCCAAATAAATAAATTATATAGCAAAAAATAAAAAATAAATAAAATGAAATAAAATTTATTCAGTACTTTATCTTTAATTAGTCGAGTTGAATAATAAATGTACAATGACTTCTTTTTTGAACAAAAAGTTTGAATTTTACAAAATATTATTTGTCAGTTTTGCTACAGCAGACACAAAAACACCTACTAGTGTTCTAAAACCAAAACGATAATTCTCTGCTTTGAAGCATAAAATGAGAACTAGCATTTTAAATAGTTCCATTTCATTTATTATATGATGGTTCAACTTTATTGAAATATTGGAAGAACTAATAGGTTAACTTCATTTGTAATTCAAAAATATTGAAGTAGACTTTTATTAAGACTTATATCTTATAAAATGTTTCATCCAGTCGAGACCATTTTAGCTAAAAGCTTAGAAGAAAATTAGATGACCTCTGGTTTTATTTTCTAGTTTCATTATGCGTTGCATAACTGTTGGCACTATTAATTTTCTATTGAACGGCCCAGGATAGATGAAGAATAAACTTTTAAGCAGGCTCGCTTTACCGACTCGGCGATCAGTCACGGATTATATTTGAACTTTACAATAACATATTATTATATTTTATCATCGTTAAAACTGTATTATTATATTTTATCATCGTTAAAACCGTTAAACAGTTAAAACTCTTATTGACCATCATGTTACAGTCCGAAAATTGTCATCGGCAGCATCATTTAATGATATGCAAATAAATTGTAAACTTAGAACCATAGTTTACGATATTAAACGTTTTTACTTACCGCTTCGATCTCATTTTCTTCCATAATTATCGCCTCACTTGCACCGATTTTTACGATTGTCCATAGAATAGAATTTAGTGAAATACCTCATCTTACATACAATCTGATCAGAGCAATTTTTTTATAAATTACTTTATGTATTCATAATTGGACAATTTTAGAAATTACGGCTAGAAACGGAAAAATACTTAGATGCTTGATTTCCTCACAATATGTAAAATAAAAATGGAAATCATCGTTGCTGTTATTTCACACCTAACTTTGCAATTCTTCATCGACTGCTTTCAAATTTTGATACAACATTGCATTCAAATAGGCTCGTTTCCAGAGAGACACACCCACTCTTTTTACTTGTCACATCTACAACAGGTAAAAGTAAGCGAGCGCACTGAATTTATTGACCGCGCCCACTTCCTGCCTGAACAAACTTTCAAGCTCCTCAGCGACTGATTCGAAATTTCCATGCAAAGTTGCATTGGAAATTTATGCAACCTTTTCACCGACTGTTTCAAATTTTGACATAACGTTTGTATTGAGATTTGTTTATGTATATATATGTAATTTTTTTTACCTGTCGCACCTGTGATAAGTAAAAATGAGTGGAACCATGTATCATATATGCATATCTTCTGTATTTGTTGCTGTTACTTGGCACAAAACTTCATAACCTCTTTACCGATTTCTTTCAAACTTTGACACAACGTTGCATTCAAATAAGGCATGTTTTCAAATGATACATCTATTTTTCTTTTTTCATCTTCCACACCTTTGTTTGTCACACCTGTGATAGGTAAAAGTAGGTAAGCAAACTGGATTTATTGACCGGGCTTACGCTTTTATTTGCCACAGAACATTTCAAGTCCTTCATCGATTGCTTTCAAATTTTGATAAAATCTTGCACCCGAATAGGCGCATGTTTCCATATCGATGCATCTACTTTCTTTTAAAGCTGTTATACCTGTGACAGATAAAAGTAAATGAGCGGACTGAATTTATTGATCGCGCCTACTTGTTGCGCTGCAAAATGATTTGACGTTGTTCTTTTGACACAACATTCCAATCTCTTCACCGATTGATTCGAAATTTTCGTGCAACGTTGCATTCGAAATTTATTTTCATACAAGTTGCACTAGAATAGGCAAGTAGCTAGTTTCAAATTTTTATATAGATAAGATCCATAATTTTAGCTTTTCGCTTATTTTTTGATTTGTGGGGAATATAGTTGCATCGCGGAAATGTCTAGGTCATGATGGTATATAACGAAATGTTTCCTTCAAGCAGTTTATGGATTGCCTCTCTGACTTCTCTTATTAAGTCATGTTTTGGATTACCTCTTTGTCATAAATGTTCGTTGTTCATTCTGACACAACGTTTCAAGTTTTTACCCATTGATTTGAGATTTTGATGCAACGTTGCATTCGAATAGGCGCGTTGTCTTATATAGATAAATCTACTTTTTTTTTCTACCTGTCACGCCTGTGATAAAAGTGAGTGGATTGAATCTATCAACTACACTTACTTCCTGCAAAGTGAACGTGACCTTCAATATGCAACGCTCAATACGCTTGGTAAAATATGGCGTATTCTAATGCAGGTTCTGTCAAAATTTCAAAGCAGTAGAGAAAAACTTTCGGAAATTTAAGGTTTTGAACAAACGAACATTATAGTATCTTTTAATACCATAAATAATTTTTTTGCAGTAGCAACAGTCCAACGATTCAATTGAACAATTTCAAATTCAACTTCAAGTTCAGTCAAAGGTCAATTTCGAGAGCAGTACGGGTGCAATCTATTTACTTTAGTCATCCAAATGCCTTCAGAAGAGCAAACTAAGATCATTGTCGTATTCGAGCAGCGGAAGGGATGCGACGATTAATTGCAAATCAAACTGAAGAAGAACGGACGAGCAAAGAAGATAAAGAATGGCTCAAATGCGAGCAAAGCGATATGCAGTCAGATTTGAAGATGCAAAATTGCGAGCACGATCGTGTTCTGCAACTTCAGATATGCTTCGTTCCGAACAGAATGAACGGAATAGACTGAGAGTGGCTAAAAGGCGTCAATGAGAAACAGGAGATCAGTGTCAAACACCACTCCATTCAGAAATCACGCGATTACAATCGCCTTGCATTCCGATACAACCTAGCTGATGATTATAGTTTGAGATCGCATATTCTCATCGACTGAAGTATGTCTTTATTGCAAGGCTTTGAAATTTAATGGAGAACCGAAATGAATGTGTTGCGCGCCGGAAAAATTAAATTGCTTCAACTTGAAGAACCATCTGAGTCACTAAAAACTTTGTTTGCCGGATATACCGCCGAATCAAAGCATTTCCTGTCTAAAGTCAGGAATTACAATTCATGCTCCCAAATGACGTCATTCGACGCAGAAATCATAACAACACAATTCATGCCAATTTTGAAAATGAAGGGACAAATTAATTATAATGCCGATTTCCTGCTTCCGTTGCCAGATGGTTAACATGAATTCCTACAAATGTATTTCATTGGTGATCACAATGATGAATTGAATGTACGCTGCGTAATTCATACCGACACAAAAAAGTCAGTCTTTTCCTTTTTCACGAAATGAAACAATTTAGTGCGTTTATTCAAAATATCAATTGAATGATGCGATCTGATACACATAAGATTCTTATTCTTGCTGACAAAACGCTTACATGGAGAACGTGTGCGAAGATTCAGTGCTTCAACCATAGATGAAGTGGCGACTGTCATAGTCGGAAGTCAATTCCAATCCAGAGATATTGTTCTTCATCGGAGAAACGATCAGTGGACAAAAACTGCAGAGACTCATCGATGCTACGATGCCCTGCAATATCCAATCATTTTTTGGGATGTTGCCGATGGATATCATTCTAACGTTAAGATGATAAGTCCAATCAGTGGCGAAGAAACAAATAAGATATGCAGCTCAGTGAACTATCATTTGTACCAATTAATCAATAAATGATTCGAAAGAATGACGACAATCACATTTTGAAATTTCGTCAGTTGTTTCACCAACTTATCATAGATATATATATGAAAAAATTGAAACAGAACGTTTGATATTCATCTGTTTGAATCAGACCAAGCTTCGCTTTGAAGAATACATTCATTTGTAAGTTGCAGTTGTAAATGATGGTAATACAACTAATGTTAGAAGACTAACGATTTTGTCATCTTCATATGCAGGCAGTCCACGTCACATGCATGAGTATGCTCAAGATGCAACTGCATAAGTTCTCCAATACGGGCGTCCAGACCTCTTCATTGCCTTCACATGCAATCCAGGTTGATGATATACAAGATCTCTTACTTCCTCGGTAATTGCCGATGGATAGGCATGACATCACAGCACGTGTTTTCGGACAGAAGCTGAAATCGCTGATGAATTTCATGATAAAACATGAAGTGTTTGGATTTGTACGCTGCTGGATGTACTCACTGGAATGGCAGAAGAGAGGATTGCCACATGCACATATACTAATCTGGCTTTATCACAAATCACTTCAAATGAAATCGACGATGTAATATGCGCTGAAATACCGGATGCCGATGTCGATAAGGATTTGTATGAAATTGTGACGAAAAATTTGATACATGGACCGTGTGGTACACTGAATGCAAAATCACCGTGCATGATAGACGGAAAATGCTCTAAGCGATATCCTCGAGCACTTATATCCAATACAGTTACAGGAAGCGATGAATATCCTTTATACAGAAGAAGATCAGCAGAAGATGGCGGTAAATTAGCAACCATACACAGGTCGAATGGTGACATCGAAGTAGATAACCGGTGGGTTGTTCCATATTCACATTTGCTATTAAAAGCATTCAAAACGCACATAAACGTGGAGTACTGTAATTCCGTTAAATCGATCAAATACATTTGTAAGTACGTGAATAAAGGCAGCGACATGGCAGTTTTTGGTGTGCAGACTGAAAGAAGTGATAGGAATGCGGTATTACTTATCGATGAAAATCGATGAAATCGCATAGTATCAGGCTGGAAGATACATAAGCAGTAATGAAGCTGTATGGCGAATTCCTTCATTTCTCATACATGAATGAAGTCGGGCTGTAGTTCACTTAGCCGTACATCTAGAAAATGGACAGCGCGTATATTTCACAGCTGGAAATGTGCAACAAATAGCCCTGAATCCACCGGCTACAACGTTAACTGTTTTCTTCACATTATGTCAAAAGGACCCATTTGCGAAAACACTGCTATATTCGTGCCTGCATATTACACATGGAATGCGAGTAGAAAATCATTTGAACGACGCAAACGGGGCGAACCAGTTGACGGACAACCAGACATATTCAAACAAACTACGATAGGCAGATTGTACATCGTGCATCCTAATCAGGACGAATGCTTCTTCCTTCGCATGTTGTTAGTAAATGTGCCCGGTCCAACCTCCTTCCAGCAATTAAAAATATTCAACGGCGTTACACATGCTACTTTCCGCAGTGCATGTCAAGCTTTGAATTTATTGGAGAACGATCGACACTGGGATGTATGTATATATGACGCATGCAACACGTAACATCCAAATCAAATTCGTACGCTGTTTATAATCACATTGATCGCCTGCTCTTCGTCTCTAACAGTTATGGGAGAAATATAAATCGCATATGACTGAAGATATTCTGCATCGAATACGCAGCAAAAATTCAAATATGAACATGGACTTCGCAGTAGAAATCTATAGCGAAGCGTTGATAACGATTAAAGATTTGTGTTTACAAATTGCGAACAAAGTTCTCAATCAATTGGGAATGCCATCACCGAATCGATCTGCTGCTGCTTCGTTTGATATAGAATCGCATCGCGAGCAAAATTACAACATAGCTAATCTTTCGTCATATGTGCAATCAAATATTTCTAAGCTTACGTTTGAGCAGAAAGCCATTTACGATCAAATAATGCTAACTGTCAATAAGGGAGTTGGAGAAATCTTTTTTTAGATGCACCAGGAGGTACTGGTAAAACGTTTCTAATTAGATTGATTCTGGCAACAGTTCGATCCCAAAATGGCATAGCCTTAGCTCTCGCATCGTCCGGAATATCTGCAACATTGCTACCAGGTGGAAGAACTGCTCATTCCGCTTTGAAATTGCCGTTGAAAATTCAATTGATTGAAAATCCCACATGCAGCATTTCCAAGATATCGAGCATGGGTAAAGTATTGCGAAAATGCAAACTTGTTGTTTGGGATGAATGTACAATGGCGCACAAAAAATCGGTCGAGGCTCTTGATCGATCATTGCAAGTTTTGCGTGGAAATATCAGACCATTTGGGAACGCATTTATATTGTTTGCAGGAGATTTCAGGCAAACATTACCTGTAATTCCTCGATCGACACCAGCGGACGAAATTAATGCTTGCCTGAAATACTCTGCTTTGTGGAGACACGTAAAGACGTTGAAATTAACTACAAATATGCGTGTTCAACTGCAAAACGATCGATCAGTGGAATATTCTCACATCAATTGCTGCAATTTATTAACCTCAAAAGAAGAGTTGGTTGAAAAATTCCCCAACATTCAAATTAATTATAAGAATCACGATTGGCTGAGTGTACGAGCTATTCTTGCGGCCAAGAACAAAGACGTCGACGAACTTAAGAAAATTATACAATCTAAAATTCAGAGCGAGATAGTCACATATAAATCCTTCGACACTGTTGTGGAAGCAGATGAAGCGGTTAATTATCCGATGTACTCAGTAGAAAGATAGGAGAGAGGATTGCCACATGCACATATACTAATCTGGCTTTATGACAAAATCATTTCAAAAGAAATCGCCGATATAATATGTGCAGAAATATCTGATGCCGAAATCGACAAGGATTTATATGAAATTGTATTGAAAAATATGATACATGGACTTTACGGTACACTGAATCCAAGTTCACCATGAATGATAGACGGAAAATGCTCTAAGCGATATCCTCGAACATTGGTATCCAACACAGTTAAAGGAAACGAGGGTATCCTTTGTCGCTGATCTTCTTAACCCTAAGAATGATTAAAGGTTCTTGTTTCTTATCGTATTGTTATCGAAACTTTGCGGTATCTCAAACTGATTAATTAAACCTTTATTGTGCTAAATTTGTTAATCAGCGAACGCAGCAATTATATCAACAACAATACAATTTCGATAAATATAAATAGACAACTTTCATGAAGAAAACATAATACGAAAGGAGATATATTTACGCAATAAAAGAAAAACCCAATATTATATGCTGGATCATTCGACCGAGCTCGTGGCTGCCCATTCTTTGAAATGATTTTTGTGCTCAGGACCTGTCGCGAATTCCGATATTGCGAGACTCCAGCCAAATTTCAAACAAATAAATAATCAAATAAATTCCTCATTGAAATGAATGTTACCAATATTGTGAATCATTTAACTGATTTTACATTCCTTAGATTTATTTCCCATTAAATTCCCATGTTTTTTCTGATTTTATCTATGCTCATATCTTTGTATTCCTGTCATACAGGAAATATCTTTGCTATCAATCGCTTACAGTACTTACCTAAATTCACATTTTTGTCCAAATTCACATCCTAATCTTCTCATTAGATTTTGTTACGATGCTTATGTTATAATCAAGTCTTAACAGTCTCCGGTATTTGATGTAAAACAGTCTCATTTCTAATACATATAAATCTTGTTGTATTAAAAAAGGAGGGAGGATACCAATAAAGATTTTACAATCCGGTATGGTTTTACAATCAACACAGTTCCAAATTACTCAGTTCGATTCAATGCAACTCAACCTAATCCAACTCAACGCACCGCAACCCAATTCTACTCAACTCAGCTCAACCCGAGTCAACTCGATTCAACACAGCTCAAACCCAAGTAAACTCAACTCAACCCAACCGATCTCAACTCAATGCAAATCAACGCAATTTAACTTAATTCAGTTCAGCGGATCTTTGGAAGCTGATCGACCAATCCGACAATCAACTCACCTAGACACACTGGTGGTATTTGGCGTTGATCGACATCACTCTCTATGATTGAGGAAAATTCACAACAGGACCCTCTTCTTCGTGAATGGAGGATACTGAAATCATTTTTGGGCTACAAGAAAGCTCCTTTGTTGTCTCAGGAGTATGCGCCTTTGTTAGCGCATGAGAAATGCGCTTGTGGTTCGCGCATGATGAAATAAAATTCTTTTTTAAAGCTCATTGACTTAATAGACAAAAGTGATACAGCAAATATTCAATGTCAAATTTAAAACAAAGAAATCACTGGTTCTCTTCTTCTATCTTCGCTATTTCAGCGATGTCCTTTATACAGAAGAAGATCAGCAGAGATGGTAAATTAGCAACCATAAAAATGCAGTATGATGACATCGAAGTAGATAACCGGTAGGTTGTTCCACATTCGCCTTTGCTTTTAAAAACATGCGAAACGCATAAACATTGGAATACTGTAATTCCGTTAAATCGATCAAATACATTTGTAAGTACGTGAATAAAGGCAGCGACATGGCAGTTTTTGGTGTGCAGACTGGAAGAAGTGATAGGAATGCGGTATTACTTATCGATGAAAATCGATGAAATCGCATAGTATCAGGCTGGAAGATACATAAGCAGCAATGAAGCTGTATGGCGAATTCCTTCATTTCTCATACATGAATGAAGTCGGGCTGTAGTTCACTTAGCCGTACATCTAGAAAATGGACAGCGCGTATATTTCACAGCTGGAAATGTGCAACAAATAGCCCTGAATCCACCGGCTACAACGTTAACTGTTTTCTTCACATTATGTCAAAAGGACCCATTTGCGAAAACACTGCTATATTCGAAAGTGCCTGCATATTACACATGGAATGCGAGTAGAAAATCATTTGAACGACGCAAACGGGGCGAACCAGTTGACGGACAACCAGACATATTCAAACAAACTACGATAGGCAGATTGTACATCGTGCATCCTAATCAGGACGAATGCTTCTTCCTTCGCATGTTGTTAGTAAATGTGCCCGGTCCAACCTCCTTCCAGCAATTAAAAATATTCAACGGCGTTACACATGCTACTTTCCGCAGTGCATGTCAAGCTTTGAATTTATTGGAGAACGATCGACACTGGGATGTATGTATATATGACGTATGCAACACGTAACATCCAAATCAAATTCGTACGCTGTTTATAATCACATTGATCGCCTGCTCTTCGTCTCTAACACAGTTATGGGAGAAATATAAATCGCATATGGCTGAAGATATTCTGCATCGAATGCGCAGCGGAAATTCAAATATGAAAATAGATTTCATAGCAGAAATCTACAACGAAACGTTGATAATGATTGAAGACTTGTGTTTACAAATTGCGAACAAAGTTCTCAATCAATTGGGAATGTCATCACCGAATCGATCTGCTGCTGCTTCGTTTGATATAGAATTGCATCGTGAGCAAAATTACAACATGGCTGATCTTTCGTCATATGTGCAATCTAAGCTAGTCCTTAAGCAAAGAGACATTTACGATCAAATTATGCAAATTGTTAATAACGGGATTGGAGAAATCTTCTTTTTAGATACGCCAGGAGGAACTAGTAAAACGTTCCTAATTAGATTGGTTCTGGAGCCACCCAATAACCAGCAAGAAACTTCCCGAATTCTGGTGGAAACCAGAAGTAATCAAAAAATACGACATGGGAGCATTCGACAGAAGAGTTACTTTAACTTGGATTTGGACAAAAACAGAAGACCGAATGCATTTCTCATACGAATTCAACACCGACGTTGCCATAAGTAACCACGAAGAATAAAATGTGATCAAATAACACATCACTCTTGTATTGTAATAACACCCTTTTCATTAATAAAATTTTATTCAATAATTAATATTACAAAAAAAAAAAAAAAAAAAAAAAAAAAAAAAAAAAAAAAAAAAAAAACAAAAATTAGAACACAAGAACAGCCCGGTTTCAAAGAAAATACGCAAACCCGCCTCAAAAAAACACATGGTGCCCATCAAAGGTGGTTTCGTCAAATTCACCAGTAAAGCCATCGTAATCCATTCTGATAACATACTGAGTAAAATATAAGATGGTGTAAGGCTATTGATCCTTTTTGTAACATAACAAATTCATTGCACTTCATGGATTTTTTTGATTTAATTCAATAGCAATTTTGAATTCTCCCATAAAAATGCGTTGAGATCAACAAATATGTAGACAGGTGCATTTCCTCTTGAGTAAAGACGAGAAAAAAAAATGAAAGAGTGACGACGAAACTGGATAGATATGTGTGCAAATTTCTTAAAGTAGATCTTGACCTTTGCATTTATATCATGAAACGAGAAAATCAGAAATGTTCGGCAAGGGAAATTGAGAAGAATAATTTACTAAAAAAAAATGAAAAATGACCCTCAATAGCATGTCGGGATGAAGGATCTAAGTGCGAAACAAATATGAGACTTTTGACCGCTGCTTTCATCTGCTAATTTTTGGTTTGCTTACATTTCCAAGATTATTTCCTAAATTTAAATTGAATCAAATTTCATTTTTTTTTTTCAATTTTTAAAATTTCAATATTCGTGTTGCACAATTTTCCTTACATAATTTTTTCCGTAATGTTTTATGTTTATGGGATTTGTATTTCACTTGTCCATTGAAATCTTAATTACAACAGTCGCCTTTTCAGCATTCATCTTAAGAAATTGCTTATCGATAAAATATTGAGGTCAAAATTATCCAGTCTATGAAAAGCAAAATTTGCAGCCATTTCATCGATTACACACCACCTAGAAACCTTTCTATTCATATGTTTCATCGGTTCATTTTAGTATACACTGCAAATAAATTCGTTTTGACAGCATTTTGGAGATATTTTAAATCTGATTGGACATTTAAAAATTATTTTCCGACAAAATTTATAAGAGTAGTTGAGAAAGAATACTCTTCTTTTTCAATGATTATCAAACCTGTCCCTTACATCATTCCTAATCAAATATGATTTCTGATGTCGAAAATCTTACTGCAAATTAGGTTAGATAAGATGGACTTTTTGCAGGGAGACATTTTAATCTTCCAGATGTACCACAAAAATCCAATCAGTCCATCGTCATTCTATTCAAAAGAACTTACTACGATAAGCAGAAAATTTTATCAGTTCAAGGAAAGAGTAATGCTGAAATCCAAGCTGTTATGGATTAATATTGCAACAGCGTGCAGCCATCAATAGTATTGCAGCAAAAAAGTTTGCAGCAATGTGCAATTGTTAGTATTGTAGCAATGTGCATCTTTTAATAGTTAGTATTGCAGCAATATATAATTGTCGTCGATCAGTGTTATGGTAACTATGCAAATTGTCATCGATCGGCATTGTATTGCAGCAATGTATGATTGCCATCGATTAGTATTACAATAAATATGCAATTGTCATTGATTAGTTTTGCAGCAATGTGCAATTTAAAAAAAAACTGAAGCTCAACAAATTCTTTAGAAATGTCTTCATTTCATCATTGTTTACACAGATGTCATTTTTTCAAACGCAGAAATTGTGAATTTCGCTCCGTTTAACCGTCATCCTTTTTATCTCAAGAAAATTTTCGATTATTTTAAAGTTTAAAGCAGTTTAAAGACATTCCAAAAGCAGTAAATTCTTTGCATCTTTATAGCATTTCTGATGTTCATCCATCTTGCACTAGTACACTTCCAATCGGTACATGCCTTTTTCCCATTTTGCGAAAAACTGAAATGACTGGAAATGGGTGGCTTTCTCGAATGGCTCATATAACTTTGGATCAAGACAGATTAATCACTAACAGATCAACTTTTTGTGACCTTTGCAAGATACGACAGTAATGCGACACAGAGCATGCATATAGGTCTGACATATGACCTTCGCAAAATGAATCTCATATAGTAATACATGCAGCGCACGCAGCTGCACTTCGCGTTCATACTCGTCATATCGTACTCATCCTCCGCTTGCTGCTAACACTTCTCAGAGCAACTCGAACATTGACCCGACGAACATTACCAAATTCACGCAACTCGAGCGTGGACCTATCTTGGATTGATTTATCACTGCTGATCAGCGTTGTTGTCATTTGTCTCTCGTTAGATTTCACGTTATCTATCATACTTATCATAATTATGAGGAGAATATATGTCTGTGAGGATTCTTTGGTACGACCTATGACATGGTACTATTTCACAGGTTCTAGCAATTCCTCGACTCTCTTCACTTTGCGGGATACTTTTCTTCTTTCAGTATTTAACGACTAAATTTTATAAGAATCTGTTATTAGTGTTTTAAATATCCGTTGATATAAACGGCGTGATAGTATACGTTGTTTCCCCTTATTCCTATTATCTCCATTATCGAGTTTTTCAGTCTTTAATATGATTAATATTTTCTTCGTTACATTTATTATCTAAAAATTTCGGAAAATCTCTGTCCTTTTACTAATGCAATTAGGTGGTGAATTGTCAGTGGACAGATTTTCCAAGTACTTGATAGATCTTCGAAGCTGTTTAGCATTTCCTGTCTTGAAAATTTATATCCCAGAAGTTTAACATTTCAAAAACTTTTAGGCATAAAAGATGTCATCTTTTCTGGCGGTACCGCTGAAACATACAAATGAAGTGGATTTGGTGAAACCATTAATGAGTTATATTGAAAATATTTATCTCTCATCGAGTGAAGTAAACTCTGAAATTAAAGAAGCTGTGCAAGAACTAAACAAGATGCGAAACAAAGCGTGCAATCAAACTTTGGATAGACATCAAAGTGCTTTAGATGCTCTAACTAGGTATGTATTGATTGCTCATATTCCATCAAGACATTTTATCGTAATGTAGAAAGAGAACTGAAATAAATTGGTCCAATCTATTCAGAGTTAAAAACAGTTTTGCGCATTGGATAAATTAAACATCATTATCATTTTTGTTTTTTCTTTTATAATTTCTAATGATTCAAAGATTTGTAACCCAAAGATTTACAGATATTACGATCAGCTGGTGGCCATCGAAAACAAAATACCAATCACTGCAACTCAAAATCCTATCAGTTTTAAATGGAAAGATGCCTTCGATAAAGGCTCACTCTTTTTCGGCCGAGCTTCACTAAGTATGTTTATATAATTTTCATACTTTCCTATACTTCTAATAATGCTAAATGATTAGAAGAATCCATAATTCATAAATTTCAATTTTTGATGTTATTTATTGAACATTATCCAGATACATTCATTAAAAGATAGTCACTACAGGATAAATTTTGCATATATTAGAGTGTTAATATTGCTGTAATTTATGTTATCGATCAGTACACACCTTCGCACTTCATTTTTCGATAAAAGAACTTTACTTCAACCAATTTGATATGAATTAAATAATTGAATTTTCAGCTCTAAATGATGGTGCATTTGAAAGAGCTGCTGTTTTATTCAATTGTGGCGCTCTGATGTCTGAGATTGCGGCTTCTCAACCAATGCATACTGATGAAGAACTCAAAATTGCAGCGAAATTTTTTCAACAGTCAGCTGGTGTCTTTGCACATTTGAAGAATACGATCCTTGGGATTGTACAACAAGTTTGATAGTTTTTGCAACTTTTTAAAATCGAATTCATTAGGATTATCATTTTATACAGTGCATTATTTCTTTAGTGATGATCCATCTTTGATCTAACAGAGATGCGTATAGGTTTCGAAAAAATGATCTGTTATACGCCATATAAATCCGTACATTGTTAAAACTTTAGTCATTATGGATCATGATGCTTTTATCGGAAGCTTTTTTGCATTGATGTGACGTCATATGTTTAAGTTTACCACTGACATTTATTTTGTCTGATGGATAGGAATAAGTTAACAATGTACATACTTGTCTATAGGATTTGCTGATTGAAAGCACTGACTATGTACATATTTGCCTATAGAATTCGCTGATTCATTGGTTGATTCACGGTTGATATTATCACTTCGGAATATTATTGACCATCGTTTTTGTTAAAAGAAAGTATCAAGTCCATCTACGCTTTCATAAATTGTTAATGTTGCGATTTCTTTTTAGGAACCAACTCCTGATTTGATGCCTGACACATTGTCAGTGCTTTCAGCAGTTATGCTAGCTCAAGCGCAGGAAGCTATCTATATCAAAGCTGAAAAAGGTCCCTCCCTTTCATGTTTTTTATTCTCATATTTTTCTCCTGCTTTTTTGGATGGAACTGAATAAATAAATGAGAGCGATCAAGTGGAATAAACTGATAATGCTTCCTTATTTATCATGCTGTTCTCTTTTAACGAAATTAGATTATTTTTTAGATAAAATGAAGCCACTTGCATTAATGAAATTAGCAGCACAATGCGCGGAATATTATTATGAAGCTCAGAAGCAATTACAGAAAGATGCTGTGAGAGGTTTATTTGACAAGGTTATTGCTTTCATATATTTTTCTGCACTGTTTCAGTTGAAATTTTGCAATTTGTTTAGTGTTGTGTAATAATTTAGCAAGTGCTTAGATTCTGTTCATTTGACTTTTGGTTTAGACTTTCCCACTTATGATCTGATTATCACTTTTTTTTTTCGAAATGATTGTTTTCATCGAGTTCTGTGTCAAAACTTTTGCATGTTTTTTATATTCTTTTATTTTTCTGACGTGTGAACATTTTTTTATAGGAATGGACAAACATTATAAAAGGCAAAGGTTTAGGACTTTCGGCTCTCGCTCAATATCATAAAGCTTTCGATAATGCAGATTCGAAGAATATAGGTTTTTTTTCTTGATAATTTTTTGTTGACTTTACTAATGAAAAATGTGCATTCAGGGAAATAAGCATTTTTTGTCAAAATGCGAAGTAGCATTTTGTTTTTATCCTTTGATTAGATAAATCTGAGTTTTAAATGATAGAGATGATAATCATTTCTTTTTTCTTTACGTGGAATATCTGCATAATGCTTTGATCCTTTTCTGTGATTTTCTCCATGGTTCATCTGATTTTTGAAAAAAGTTCTTTCATAAATGTGCTCTAATTCCAGGTGAACAGTTAAGTCGATTAACTGAATCACATTCTCTCATGCAGCAGGCAAGCAGTTATATGCCTCACGGAACATTTGATATACAATTTGCAGCTATTGAAAAAGCGTATGCATCAGCCAAAAAGGATAACGACTTTATTGTAATTTATTGATAATTTCTTAGCTCCTTAAAATTCGGAATTTTTTTTTCGACGATCTTTCTGATGGATCTATTAATGCAGTTTTGTTTTTGTTTTTGTTTTTTCTTCTTTTTTTTTTATTTCGTAAACAATTGAATTGTTTTGTTGAAAAACTCAATGTTTTAATAATTAATTCTTTTATTAAGAAAATCAGCGTTTTAGTGGCTCTCATTGAGAAAATTGGCTTTTCAAGTAATCGGTTTATAATTTCATTAGCAGCATGTGTTTCTGCAGTTCTAATCTCATATTAATTGAAAAACAGATCGTATCTTCTACAGAAAACAATTCCATTTAAATTTTTTATTTTTAGTATCATGAGAGAATCGCTGATTTCCGAAGCCTGCCACAGTTACCCAAGGCTGCGGTTGCTAAAGTTATACCGGTCGTTTTTCCAATGACACCGCGATTCAAAGGTAAGGCCATATTTTTTTTTTTTTGCCGAAAAAAGAATATAAATTAGTTTGATGTCAGTTTTTTTTCTTTGAAGTGTTAAAAATGTGAAATCATTTCTCTTGTGTAAAATTCTTTAAAATCATCATAATTCCGCTCTAATTTTTAGCTCTTTTTTTCTTTGTTGTAGACATGTTTTCAAGCCTTGTACCTGTTCAAGTACATCAAGCCACAGCATCTTTTGATGCTCGGAAGTCAGAAGTTATTAATGTGGAAACTGGACGTCTTCGTGAACATACTCAAATAATGAATGGGTGAATTATTTTTAAAATTCTTAATTTTATCTCAATTCTTGAAAATATGAAGGAGAGGAAGAATGTCTGTTCATATGATTTGATGAAAAACTGATAGTAATCATTTGTGGCTTAACATCATTATCGGTCTCTGATTGACCATGAATTATTATTTGTTTCATTATAGAATTTTGGCATCTCTAAATTTGCCCGCTGCTTTGGATGACGTTACGAATCACGAAATATTACCAGAATCTATCCGACAAAAATCTTCTAAAGTTAAATCTCAGGGTGGAATTAATGCCATTACACAACTTATTGCTGATTTGCCACATATTCGCAAAAGAAATCAAGAAATTTTGGACGAAGTGACTTTTACAAATTCATATAAATTTTCCATATATTCATTTCCATATATTCTGTTTGGTGTGCGTAGTTTTTGCTAAATTTCCAGTGCATTATTTCCTTTTAAAGGATTTGCTTATGATTTTAAAATTCTTCTTTCGATCTTGCCAAGTTCGAAGACAGTGATTTTTTTAGACTTTGCGCCTATTAAATGAAGAAAAGGAAAACGACGATCGTTTACGATCACAGTTTAAAGTTAAGTGGACACGTATGGCTTCTGATCAGCTTACGGCTCCTCTTCATCAAGAATGTGGTAAATACCGTGGCATTCTTCATGCAGCTGCCAATGCGGACGAAACAGTAAAGCAGAAATTGGAAGAGAATAAAGAAGGAATCAGGTTGCTCAGTGCAACTGAGCCTGAATTAAAATATGTGCTTGTTTATGTTCTTTTTTATTCTTTTTGGAACAAAGAAGCTTTATAGGCATCGGAACAATTAATCTGTTGCTAATTTTATAGATCTGAATTCGAATTAAAAATAGCTTCTATAGGGATACATAATTAGGAATATGTATTATTGCTGTGATTTAATGTCAGGTACAATTTTACAGCAGCAATACCATGTCTTGATTCTTCGAGTACTAACAAGAATTCGGAAGCTGTAGTAAAACTCAGAGGCTTAATGGATGTTGTACAAGAAATTAAGGTAGGATCTGAGCTTGAAAATCAATGTTTTTTAATACTGATTGAGTTTTTAATACTTGAATTATCAAAGCGATAAATCGTGTTTTGTAACTCCCTTCACAAATTAAAAAAAAAAAGACTTATAAAGAATACTTTATATTGCTTCGCTTCTTAATCAAGACGTCTAATTTCTTTTTATAAATAACGATATAGTGATAACACAGCAAATGAACTGAAAACAAAAGTGAAATTCCTATAAATTAATCTTTTTTATTTAACGATAATTTTTACTCAAATTAACATCTACCTCAAAATAACTTTTCTCTCGAATAATTTTTTTTTCTTTGTAGATTGAACGAGAGAAATTAGAAAAGGAATTCACAAATGTTCATTGTGACATGAGCTCTATTTTCTTGAAAGCATTAGCCGACAACCAAATTATCAATGAAGAAGAAATTTCTACTGCTAAAATCGCAGAAATATATGGCCCGTTAAAGACTAAAGTAAATGAAACTATTAAGAAGCAAGAAGATTGTTTGGCAGAAGTAGAGGTAGGCAATCATTGGTATTATCAATAACTTTTTTGTTTCATTACTGATGGCTTTTGCTGGAGCGAGTTTTTCATGTCTTAGCTGTACTTATTTTATCAGAATTTTTCTGCTGTTTAAACTAGATCACTTTTTTGTAGGACTGGATAAGTTATGGAATAAAAAATTATGGAATATTTTCAGTTATGGAATAAAAAATTTGGTTCGGAAAAAGCATCCAGCCAAAGTGCTGCTGAACGTGAACGAATTTTGAAGATATTGGCCAATGGGTATGATAAATTTTTGGAGATTAAATCGAATTTGGATGAAGGAACGAAGGTACGATGTAATCAGCATTTGAAAATTATCATGCATTGCCATCTCTTACTGTTGCACTGTTTTGTTGTGCAGTTACAAATTAATTCTCCTTTCAGTTTTATAATGATTTGACTCCTTTACTCCTCCGATTACAACAAAAAGTATCTGATTTTTGTTTCGCTCGGCAGACCGAAAAGGAAGATCTGATGAAGCAGTTGCAGCAAAATATTGTTTCCGGTTAGTGCGATTGAACTATAAATGAGATGGAAATGTTAAATTAAAGACTGAAAAAATGAACACTTGAGAAAGTTGAAGAAAAATCTTTCAGATAAGGTTTTTATTCATTTTATGTATAAACGAATGATTTCCATCATGTATTTATTTAAATAATAATTTAGGTTCTTCAAATAGCAATGCACCCCCTCGACCACCACCACCAAAAAATTCATCGAATGCTTCCGCCACAAATAATCCATTCGATACTGAAGCGCCAATTCCACCTCCACGTAATATTAGTAGCCTTCAGGGTACCGGTTCAATCTTGTTTTTTAAAAATTTTCGGTCAACTTCATTCATGCTTAAAAATTTACATATTTTTCTTCAGATAATTTGAAATTGAGTGCTCTTATCGATCTTTCCTTTTATTATATCATTTGCTAAAATAGTACTATCAAATTATATTAATTTCGAAAATAATGCATCGAAGGTTGAGTGGTGATGCTTACTTATTTATTTAATTTTAATGTTAGTTAGATATGTTTGCTTATTTTTTTTGACTATTAGATATTTGCAGTCTATAGTATTTTTGAGGAAAATAAAACCTGATTTTAATAGGGATCTCTCATTAAAAAATGGTACAGATACTACTGAAATTTGTCAATTTCGATAATACTTTGTTGCGCATTACATAGAATTATTTTCTATTCATAGAAATAAGGCGTTCGAATAAGGGGAACTATTTTCGGTAAAATAGAATTCATTCCATTTGGTTGTCCCAAATTCATATCTCCAGAAACTTGAAAATTTCTTAGAAATCCTTTCTCACAACTGAAAAATATACGTAGGAATATTTGTAAATGTACATATTTTGTAGCAGGACGAGAAGAAACACAAGCACCACCACCATCGTCTCAAAATCCGCACTATCAACCTCAGCTGTGCAATCCTCAGCAACAACAACCGTTTACACCTTATGGTAAGTTGAAGTAAATCATGATCAAAATAAAATTAGTTATTCAACTTACTTATATTAAGGAATTTTAAAAAATTACTTTTCCATTCTTTTCATTTCTAGATTTCTCGCAGAATACATATATTGTACAAATACCATTTTTTTTTTTTTTTTTGTTATGAGGGTAAATTAAGAAATCAACTTGACAAATCGTTTGTTTTGTGACAAATTTTTTAACTTCATCTAACCAGCGTGCTATATCACAATGAGTTATTGTAAAAATTTTTTGACTTTTCGAATCCAAACGCTTAATTTCAGCTCAACCGTCATATGGATATCCATCTCAGCAGACACCTTATCTGCCGCAGCCTCAATTTAATCAAAACTATACAACTCCATATCCAGTTGCTTATCCAGGGACGTATCCTGGAGCTTTTAATCCTCCCCTGCATGGTAATTTCAGAATTAAAATTCTTATTTCTCAAAAGGGACGCTAGAAACAATTTTATGGTTTCTTTGCTGAGTTCTTGATTATAAAGAAAATTTTCGAACATTAAATATTAAATTAAAATTTTGCTTCTTATTATATGCGCAAAATCTTTGTTTTGGTGAATGACTTTTTATGATTATTGAATAATTTAAAATGTATCTTCAAATTTGGCTCCCATATTTTATTTGTTTTTCATTCTATATTAAAGATTCTTGTTAGCCAAAAAAAGTCTTTTATCAAGGCATAAAATTTCTACGTGTGATAAAAGATGGAAATCTATCTTATTTCAATATTTTGCAGCATATAATCAATTTCCTCAGTCAACAATATCGCCACAATGGGGCAATTTTCCATCAGCGCCACAATAAAAAGTGACGAAAATCAGTCCCATAACGTTCCAAACGAATTGTTTCTTAGTTTTCTTGTGTTAGTTTCACTTTTTGAGAAATTTTCAGTTTTGTTCGAAAGCTTGTATTATATCTGCAATATATATCACTGCTTAATGATTATTGCAAGGATTATCCGATAATTTCTTAAATAATTGCAGTTCATCACATTTTTTTCATGAGAGAAATTAGATTCCATGAAAGCTAAATTTTGGAAATTTTTTGTAGCATATCGAGAATGGAATAATATATGTATATCACATTTTCATATAAATTATTTTGTAGTGGAACACCTTTCATCGTTGCGCTTATGTGTCGCTCTACTACTGTTTTATTTAAGAATTCCTCGTGATTCCTGAAATAGAAAATGAATTGCTGACTGTCAAAATTTGTAATTCAGTTCCAGTTCTTCCCAATTCTTTATCTTTACTGGTTTTTCTAAAAAAAAAAAAAAAAAAGTAGTTTCTCTTAATTTATCATTTTGACGACTTTTCTATGTTATTGGAAAAAACAATGATTGTTAGAAGTGATTTATGCATTTCTTGATGTGTCACCTGTCACCCACCGTTTTTGGTAATAATTGCATCACATAATTTTAGGAATTCATTGATCTGCCGTTTCATTTCAATATGCTCCGTGTACTTGCTGAAATACATTTCAATGAATTTTTCGACTTATAGAAACAGTATTTCATAGGATTCATACTTTGATTGATGGATAGAGGCTAGGTTGTTGATTAAATAGAACTCGGGATTCATTCTTCCTTACTAATTAGTCCAATGCGAGAACCTTTATCAAATATTTGTTCATTTTTTAACAAGTTTTTGTATATATGATTATATAATATATATCATCTCGTAAACATATTTGGTTCCTATGCCAGCATCCTAATAATTGCTAATTGTTGTAGAGGGAAGAGGATGTCATAAAAATAATAAGTCAAAAGTGAGTTAAGTAGAAATGACGTTTAATTTTCTATACATCTTCATTTATGTTGGTCAAAATGTCCTAAGTAAAGATCATATTTTTGTCGCACAGCAAACAGGATCATGTTGTAAAACAGGATCATTGATTTTTAAACAAGTACAGTGCATATTATCTGTTCACAAATGCAATAAAAAAAAAGATCAAAATGAAGATATTGGTAATTAGGTATGCTGCTAATGAATTGGGCTAAATCTATTGTATAGTAATGATAATTGCGACAGCAAATCGTGATCTACATTATCGCAATAACGTTTGATTCTTAAGATCAAACTGTATGACTATTTTTTGTGAATATAATCCTTCAATAAGGATCAAGGAAGGATTTGTCAGCCGCAAGCCGCGCTATACAGCTTTATCGTTTACAATTGGTCTTAAAACGCACCAAGTCCACAATGCAACAATTTTGTCTCGACAATGGTGTAATCGATTTTTTTTGTCGTCATTACATTTGCAGATGGGAGGCTGGCTGAAGCGATTTTTCTTTTTCGGCATACGAGATCCTTGGGTACTGTGGTTGAGTAGATAATACCGTTAGAATCATCTGTGCATAAAAGTTCTGATTGCTATCCACCTATATTCATGGCATCACTGATAATATCTTGATTTCGTTCGAGAAACTCTAGCATCTCTGGATTCTGACTGCTATCCATGTATATGCCCGATATCACTGATAATATCTTGATGTCGTTTGAGATACCCTAGTATAACGAAAACTTTCATGTCTCTTGCCATCCATGAAAAAGTTTATTAACAAATAAACTAATGAGAGAACATCTGTACCTTATAAAATGCCCACCCACTTCAATGATTTGTTTAATTATATCACATTATCTGTATCCGAAATTGCGAAATCATCGAAGTACAAAGTAAAAAATAGACTTCATCGAAGAAGGGCAATTGAGGGATTAGACTGGAAAATGCAAGAACTACTGAATTGAATCGAAAAAGAATCATTTGGTTATTTGGAAGTCCATGAAGTTTGATGCTGTTAGGGATTGCAAACAGTAGTTAAAAATTGATGCTGGTATGATTGCAAGAGACAGGACAGAAATAATAATTGATTGTGATAGATTTGATTTGATTCTAGTAAGAATGGTAGAAAGTATCTTCCGGAAATGTTTATAGTTCAAATTTAACTTTAAATTATTCATAAGTTTTAAGAGAATATGATAGTTATGGAATTTAATAATGAATATGGGAAGGAGAGAATGGGAATTAGATAAGGAATAATTTGAATGTCACTCATCTCTAAATTTTGATCTTGGCTTGTATTTATCTTCCTCCAAATTTTAAGGGAAAAAAAATTTCAGAGTAGCATATTTACATATTTTGAGAACACCTATGACGGATTCTGTTAACGCAGGAAATAGTTACGAACAGAGCCAGCAAGAAATGGAAAGTGGCGAAGTGGAAATTGTGGATTCTGGTCAGGTAAATAAGTTTCCTGCTGGATGGTAAACATCGTTGATATGCTGTTTGTTCGAATAAATTAATACGATCCCTAATGAGGGAAATTATCTTATTAAGTCGAAAAAAGACAAAATAAAATTCGCTTTTCTAAATTATTTACTTCAAAATTTATTTGAAATACTGTGTCAAAAAAAATTTTTTGGTTCTCCTAATATTTGATATATTAATTTGTGGTTCTATGAATATATTTGAGCTAAATGAGCTATTATAAATAGCTAATAGAAATTGCTAAATAGTCATATTTTACCAAAATATTTATAAATATTGGTTCATCAATACCGTATATTAAATTTTATAAATCTCACTCAATTGTTAGGTCATTGATGAGTTGGATGAAGCATTAATGCAAATTGGTGATGCCAGTGGCAGTGAACAACACGGGGAATATGTTGACAGGATGCATGAGCAAGGAAAACAAGGGAATACAGTACAGCAAGATGTCGGCCTGCATATGGTAAATATTTTATGTTAGCTTTTGCAAATTTTTCGCTTTTGTTGTTACGAAAGATCCATAATCCGATTCTATTGATGATATGTGAATTTCCTTACAGAGCGTTAGCGAAGAAGTGATTGTCGAAACGGAAGGAAGTCATCCAGCAATGTCTCCAGCTCCGGGAAGTGATGTCGGAGATATGGAAGAATGCATAAATGATGAGGAAGGTCTATATAGCGATGACGAAGACCATTCAGATATGTTTGCTGACCGAGAAGTTGATCAAGTTATCAGGGATCCAGTGACTGGAGAGGTCTGATTGTGATACCCGTTCTTCTATAGAATTTCCATAATTTTTTTATGCTCCCAGATGAAAATTGATGAAATATGGTTATATAGAGAAAGTTGAAAGAAAATATTTCTCGAAAAAAAGTCAATTTGTTTAAATACTTTTGATAATATTCAATGTCACAGATAAGTTTAACAATGGATTTGGAAGATCTTGTATCTCGGACGATAACTTTTGATAATGGTGAAAGAATTATTCTATGTTTTTCAAAACGATGTCGTCCCCAGATAGCCTGGAATGGACATCTTTACGTTGCGGCATCTGATGTTAGTTTTCAGCAGTTATGTGTGTACTATAATTGGGAAGATGGGGAATGGGAAATTTTCCATCCAACTACTTCTTTCTCTTTGAAATTAGAATTAAGTTGAAACGAATGATGTGCTTGACACATCAAATTGTAGTTGATAAATTTAAATCTTTATTAATTCCACTTTTGTAAGGGCTCTTTATCTCAAAGATAATAAGAAGTCATTAAATACTGGATACACAGTTTGGAAATGAATAATAGAATAAGTTTTTATCTCATGGCTTATTGAATAGTGAAGTAAGATTCGCTATATTGAGTTATAAAGTCTAAAGCTTACTGTTGAAGATCTTAATCAATTGTTTTTTCCGATTCCAAATCCAGATGTAAAAATAATTGATCATAAATTTTTATAAATAGCATGAGGTTGAAAAATTGTTTCAGTTGAGTGAAGTCAGTTATACAAAATGGCGTTGTGTAAATGATGGATGTCCTGGTGCTTTACGCACATCTCCTGGATTGACCGAATTACGTTCCTCTGGGCATCACCATTTAACTACATGTAAACCGGATGACTTGCGAGTAAGCAGTTTTTGATGAAATTCAGATTAGATCAATAATTATGACAAAGTTATTTTCGCGTATTTATACTTTAAAATCAAAATTTATGCAAATAATTTTTTTATTTAGGTACGTCTCCGCATTGTTATTTATGATCTACGTCTGATGGCCGAATTTACGGACGATCCATTGGAAGACCTCTATAGTCATTTTGGTATTATTTTCTATTATTTAATGATTAAATTTTCATTATCTTTGGCAATGATTTATATTATTTCAAGCCAACAATGTATTATTTCTTCAGTTGAAAAGCTAGCCGCTGAAAATCCAGATGTTTTGGCTTTGTTTCCTCCTTTGGATACGTTAGTAAAAAGATTAACAAAGCATCGAGAATACAAGGTGAGAATTTTCTTCATTTTCAATGAACCATTATTATAAAATAACTTTTATGATATAGCATGATCATGTATACAAAGTATTGTCCGGATGTCTAGTGATTGTTAGTTCTGAAACATTATTTCAATATGCTAAAGATGCGAATTGCTGAGATGGATGATTTCATAGTGACAACACCCGAAATATTTTATCTATATTTACTTTTTCTTGGAAAAAAAGATTTTTCGTTTTTCTGTTTTCTTTAGATTAATATCTTCTCTAATTACCAGTCGTAAGATTCTTGTCAGCTGTAGAACTTTAATAATTTTGAAAGCGAAATGGCCATGTTGAAGAGTGGTTCGAAAGATGATTTTTATTCTCTCAACTTGAGGCATAGACTGTTTTACTTAATTGATGACTTTCGAAAAAACGTAGATCACTATATGTATATAATATTGTAACTTTGCTTAATTTTTGATCCTACTTGTATCTAGATAAGGTGACATTTTTATAGACAGTTCTGTCATAAAAATTCCCCGCAGATCAAAAATACATCTTTTGAAATATCGACAATTTTTTTTTCTACCTTTCTTACTTTTTTTATATTGAACTGAAATAAGATAATTAAAGCAAAACTAATGATTTCTAACTGTTTCATCGTACTGGCTATGTACAGCGGAATAAAGTTAGAATAATTATCTTAGACAAGTTCAAAAAAACGAGAAAGAATAAAAACTACGTTATGCACTTCTATTTTCTGCCTGTTATTTGCAATTATTTTCAAGATATATCGTCGACGATTTGAATATGAAAAAATAATGGCCGAGCGACGTCGTGGTTTGCATTCTAAAGGTAACATATTTTTGAATTTTCTTATCATTGTCGGGAGTTATCTAATTGATTCTTATAATAGCTTGCTTGATTATTAAATGAAAATAACGTTAGATAATACAAATCAAATTTTCTAAATAATGAAAGCTTCAAGTTGGTCTGGCATGTAAAGTTTTTGGGTTATATTCTTTTTAATGATTTGAACATAGATCATTTTAAATTTGTCGGATTTAGATTGCGCTCCTGCAATGCTTAGAAGAATGCGTCCATTCCCACCAGTTCGTTTTTCTTATTTTTGCATTTTTATCTTCTCATTTTTACAGGTTTATATCTTAGTAACTAGACTGTATGTCTTTGTAGGCTAAAGATGGTGCTTGTTTATATTTTCGAATTTTCTTATCATTGTCGGACTAGAAAATTTTCAGAAAATAATTTTCATTTCTCTCATTTAATACAGGTTGCAGATTTCTATTTGTGTATAAATAGTAATTTTCTGGAAATAAGAATAAACAATGTGCTAATTTTTTGCCACACATTTAGTCGGTATGTATCGAATGCGGTATATCCATTGTAACTGATGCGGACACTACATCTCAGGAGAATTTTGTGGATCATGTTTCGCAAGATCATCAAAGAGAAGCCACGTGTCAGTATTATTCGTTTCCGGGAGTACATCTTTTCGAGGTTTTTGATTAGTCTGTTGTTTAACAAGATAAAAACTAATTATTGGATATTGAAATAAAAATCTCACAAAAAAAAAAAAAAAAAATGAAGAAAAAGTTTCATCATAGTCTGAATTGGCAGAGGAAGATGTTGGAGAATCAAAAAGGAAAAATGAAATACTTGAGGAAAGACCGAATGCTAATGTTAGAACATAGATTTTCGGCAGCTTTGGAATAATGACGTTTTAAATGAAAGATTATAAAAAATTTTAGATTATTAGGTTTACAATTAGTAGTAAGTTATCAGATTGCAGCAGTGGATGCGTGAACTGCAACAGCGCAGCCGATACAAAATTCGGCGTTTTTCAATGCATAATGAAAGTTTATTTTTTCTTTGTGCAGCAGACGATCGCTGGTGTCGCACTTATGGCGTTAATTCTGATGGTCTTCATTGCACTGCGTTTGTTCGTGTCTACGATTACAGAGTAAGGGAATGCTTGTATTTAGCAAAGATCAGATGGACAACATAGTGCTGAGAATATGACTTTAATTCAATGTGCAGGATATGGAAGTAGCAAGAATTGCTGAACAGAAATTGAAACTAAGATCATTAAGAAAAAAAAGAAAGGAAAAAACTGGAAATAAGACCACCTTTTATAGAACGATTTATAGTTGGCGATATTGGCTATCGTTTGATAAGGAATAATAAATCTGAGAATAATAAATAGATTATCAAGATTTGTTTTGTATTTTAATACAAAACATAGTTTTAGACAGTCGAAATTCTTCATTACAATTTAGCAAGAAATTGAGCAAAACAACTCCCATGCAAAGCAAAATTTTTTATGAAGCATTCAAAGTCAGAAGTTTTTGGAATTTGTAGCTAGAACAGCGATTCATATGAATTCCTATTATATCTTATTATTATCATTAATAACTCATATCTAACTTTTTCACTTATATTTTTATTATAAGAAATTAATCAAAATAAATAAGCAAAAACGAAATGAAAGATAACTTTTTTTAGAGGGTTTCACGGCAAGAAACACGGGTTTTACGAATACAGTACTGTCTGGATCATAATTTTCATAGTGGTAAGTTATTTTCATGCTATGTAAATTTTTTAAGAAGAGGAATGATGTACAATGATTCTAGTTGTGTCAGTTTTTGTATTAAGCTGAAACTAACCAAAGCTTTTATAGATGAGGATGCAACAGTTGATGCTCCATTTACTCCCGAAATTTTTATGCATGAAGTAGAAGAAAGACGTCTACGAACTGCTGGCATGGTGAAAAGTCATGCACAGCGCGCGCGACTTTTAAGGCGAAGAAGTGAAATGGGAAGTGAAATTATGTCAGGTTAGCTCTAATTATATAATTTTCGTTTTTATTGGCTGGAATAGCTATATTGGTAGTTAATGATATATATTATTGGAAAAATCAGCTTCACTTCTCATCTGTCATAAACTGACTCTTGGCCGGCTACGGACTAGTCTTCAACGCCAGTGCAGATATTGCTTCAATATAAGATATGAAAACTGTAATACACTACTTCAGACTAGTTCTGTGATTCAAGCGCCGCACCTTTAATTAACTGTAGAATTGTTAAATCGAATCATTATTTATTCAGTGCTTTTATCAAAGGTTAATAATAATAAAAATTAGAATAATTCAACCATAGTTGTGTCACATCGACTGTTATTCGACGTTATAATTAATAAATGTCATTTCATTTTTTCAAACTATTGTAATGCGTGTCTTTCCTTAATTGTGTTAGGTAATTACACAGCAGAAGCCGCTTTTGAAATAAATACAATCCATACAAATTAAGCTAGAAAAGTAAATGTTTTTAATGCGGCGACTGCCTTTTAATGAATGATAATTTAAAGTGTTCAGTGCTGTGCTTTTTGATTCGTCCAGATTACTTCCCATGGTAATCAGTTTTATATTTCACATTGAAAAATATTTGAACAATTACAATAAAAGTAAATTCGTGTATTTTGATCACTTACAAGTGAACCGAAGTATGAGTTTCAGAAAATGGCGGTGTGTGGACTGAAGAGGGAGTCAGAGAAGATGACTCAAATTTGCAGTAAGTATAGTTTCATTTATTTTCTTTTCGTATTTATTATCTTGTATTATATCCAATGTCCATTTGCTAAAACAACAAAGAATTCACTGTATTTTTAGAGAATTAGACGCTTACGCATCTGATGTCGCCAAACGCACACCTCAAATACGAAATGATGATTCTGCATCAGTAGTCGAATTTGCTGAAGGACCGGATACTGAACACGACGGTTAATGTTACTTTCTCACTCTCTTTTTAACGTTAAGTTTATTGTGTGTGCATCAAGATTTCTTTCCAAAGTAATGAAAGAAAAATGGAAGTTGAAGGATTCATTATTTGGTTCAGTCATGTGCACGCCCTATTATTTCAATGCAGGCGTGCACTAAATTTTCGATGGCTAACAGTTAAAATTTGAGTCAATAAAAATTATTTAAAAATTATCGGTCTTCATTTTTTAGGACAGGAAGATACAGTTGGTGGTGACGGCGAACGAAATGTTGATTTTGGTATCGAGGGTAGTGAGGAAGGTGTTGGACAAGAGGAACAGGTGGGAGAAAATGCTGCATCGAAACTGAAGCGAGTAAACTTGCAAAGGCCTAGATTTATAGGAAGGTATACTAAACAGTAAAAAATTTTTTGTCATGGAAACAAAAATTGATACATTTTATCATGTATTATGTTGGAAAGATGGATGAAAAATAACGCTTTGTCCTAAATGTGTTTTGCACATATTGCATAGATATTGATATTTCTATTAATATTATGTATCAATTCGACATTAGATATAAAAGTACTTTTTTTCGATATGCGCAACAAAATATTGGTCAACATTTTCCATTTGGCAGAACTATCAAATCGGATTATGATGAAAAACGGGAGGTAAGCGTTAATGTGACTGTTAAATAACAAATATTACTTTTGTTAATTCCGCAAGAATCTTACAGTCTTTCAACTTTTTAAACTATGGATTAAAGATTCATCCATAAACTTATGAAAGGATAGATTACATTTTTTTAACTTTTTTTTGATAGTTATGACATAGAGAAGTTTAGATTGCAGTAAAAACATAAGTAATACTTTAAGTTATAAAATATGGCAATACTGATAGAAGGTTCGCTGTCAGATGATGATGCAGCAGGGTGTTCCTTATAATTCCAATTCAATAACTTCTATGACATTGCTAATTATATTGGTACATAGTTGTGCAATAAATTAAAGTCCTGCACGCTGTTACAGTTTATTATTATACAGAAATCATTTGTTCACTGGAATTATTCATTTTAAACCATGGAATTAAGTCTTTTTAGGTGGCAAATTTGGTCGAACAGTGCAATCGTCGTGCCAGTGAAAGTCGTTCAATACGTTCTATTGAAAGCAGAGAAATTCAAAGTAGTAGTGGTCCGGGTCAGCCACATTACGTCACCCATCGATCAAATTTTTCAAGCTATACACTTTATAATTTGGTCATGCAAATTGAATTGCAATGCGAAGTTTGTATTGTGATGAATGATTTTCTTAATTTGGCTTTATCGAAAATTTTGCCGAAATTTTTTTCAGAAATTTTAAAATGGTATTGCAAACTATAGACATTGTCCATAATATATGCTGTGAGTCTCTTTTGAACACAATCTTAAATTCAGCAACATCACTGTCGGCAAAAAAAAAAAAAAAAAAAAAATTATTTTGAATGGGCAAGCAATGCCGGTAAAAGTTTATTTACTTTATTAATAAAATCAATATGTTTTTTCAGCTTTTCAAAGAACGAGCTCAGTCTTTGAAACATATTGTGGCAGCGAAAAAATATTTGAAATATCTCACATCGCTCTGCGATAACATTGCTACTGATCCAGACTGCAATAAACCAGTTGAAGAACTGGCAGCTGAAATTTTTGATTTGAAAGAAATTATAAATAGTGGAATAGTAGTCACTAAACAGACGAATTTGCTTCCAACATTAAGTTTTGGAAGCGGTGATGAAGGTAATAATTCAGTGCAGCAGCGTGATGGAAAAAGTGAATCGGAAACGCAGCCGCTTATCTTTCTTCCAGTGGTACCTGCAAGAAGCACACCAGAAGAATTAGGTGAATTTTTTGCAGATCTTTCTCGATGAATTTTGCTGCTTTTTGTTGAATTTTATTTAAAAGGACTTGCAACATATCTTGACTAATTTTTCAATTTTTCTGTTACATGTTTTGGTTCATAAGATTTTCGCAATATATGACATATTACATTACCGCTTTTTGCTATATTTTCTCTTCTTGTAAATTACTTTTTTCTTTTTTCTTTTTTTTTTTTTTTTTTTTAATTTATTTCTAATCTACAGAAAATTTCGCTACCATCTGATGAAAAGTTCAATTTTTTTTTTTTTTTTCATTTTTCAGTATTTATAATTTGCTTAGAAAGATGGAGCTATTGTGGACCAATCACTTTCTTTCTTATTATGAAGGGATATGAATTCTTGTTAATTTTCAGAAAAAATCACAATTGATGAAGAAGCAGAAATGGATGTTACCGAACAGTGTGAAACAGCGGTAATTTTTCTTCTTCACTGAATTTTAATCAGCATTATGCAAAGAATTAATTGAATCCAACTTTTTAAAAGGAGATTTTTTGTCAGGATACACAACCAAATTTAAGAAGATCGAAACGTGGAAAAGTTAAGGAAGAAACGGACACACCTTTCGAAGCGAAGAAAGGAAAAAAAGCTCCTGTAATTGCAATTCCAAAAGCAGAAACATCCGCAAGGTAACAGATTACAAGAAAACATTCATTTTTTCTATGTACAAGTTTTCTTATTCATAAATGAAGAAATTATTAGATCAATCGAAAATCATATTTATGATAGTCAATTCCAATGATGTTTCTTCACTTTTTGCTCTCGCGATAGGTTATAACTCGGTATGTTCATATAGTGTACTGAATCTAAGAGGATGTTAATCATAAGTTTTGAATAAAACGCAAGCATTTTAAAGGGATGGTAGATATTGGTCTATTATTTGAACTGAAAAAAAGAAATAAAAACAAATAATTTCAAATGCTATGCTTATTTTTAGACTTCGTTTTAGCATTGCCTTCACTGATGAGGAGAAAGTAGGCGCTAGATATGAACTAAAGTAATAGTTTGCAACTGGTTATAACTATTGGAAGAGATTGAAATAGATATATTCGTTTTTTTCCAACTTTTCATTATCTTGTTTCTGTCTTATTAAGTTGAGAAGAGAATGTTGAAAATTAGGTACTCATGGTTCTAAACATCATCAAAACAGTCCAAACTGTTCATTACAATGAATCGTTAATAGTATATTTATTATATGTTGATTTTACAATGAAAAATGGGATATTGTATTGAAATAATCCTGAGGACAACTGATACTCAAAATTGTCTAATGAAACATTTGTTTAGAGAGCCATATCAAACAAGAAGAAGTCGTGGTGTCTTAAAGCCGAACACAAAGGGAGTTTTTGACAAGACAACATATGTTGGAGGAACGGAGGTTTCTTTAATTATTTTTAAAGAGATTATGAAGTTCTGTGCTATTTCAAAAAGAATAAAATAACTTTCAGCTCCGTAAATTTGTATCTAATAGCTTTAGGATTATAGAAATGTTGTAGAATCAGCAGGGGAAGAGCAGGAGCAATTACTGAACTAATTGTATTATTTGTTTTTGCCAAGCAGTTGTAGAAAGAATTTATTTTTCATCTTAAGGAAGCTAAGATTTTAGAAGGAGGGACATATATCTGAACTTTTTAATTGTAGAATTATTGTTTGGTTCTTATTGTTATTCAGTTTCACATGAATATTTGAAAATTTCGAAATTTTTCAGGAAACTTCAGCAGAAGGAGATGGTAAGCATTCAGTTATTATTTGGGTAAATTAATTTTCTCTTCATTATTCTCACATTGCAGTTATTAAGTTGTTGAAATTATTATCATATTTGTATATTTCGTGACCACTATTATCTTATAGAATCAGTGAAATCTCCAGAATCACGAGAAGCTTACACATTGAGTAAGTTATTTTAAATCCCTTTAGATTTGTGATTTCTGAATTTTTCCTGTTCAATCATTCTTCCGTTAAAATGTGAAATTCTGGATTATGCTATTTTTATACTATTTAATTTATTTTTCCTTTTCTTTTTTGTTATGTTATGTGCCATAAAATGGGTTTTGAAAATCACATAATTACTGTTTCTGATACAATATCAGTATACAATATTTGTTTTTTTTTTTTTTTTCTTTAACGCATTGTTTAAAGATTTATTCTCTACTTTAAGGATGTTAAAACTATTCAAACGCCCACAGTGGTGTTGGAACAGATTAAGTTGATGTCGGCAATTTTTGAATGAGTTTCAAATTATTGTAAATATAGCTTTTTTTGTGTTTATATACTTTTTGATCTTTTTTATAAGCTTAACTGGAGATTAAGTCTTTAAACAGTGTGTTTTGATAAAGGAGCAATATTTTAAAAAAAAATAAAAAAATATAAAATGAATATAAATATGTATTCAAGAAGGAAAAAAAATCTTTTTTTCTATCAATCTTTTATATCTTTGAGGGCGAATACCATTCAGTGGACAAAACTCAAAATTGAAATTGGCTGGGCGTACCATGCATCTTGGGGGCGATTCGGAAGAACTAACTGGAAAACCGATGATTCTGAGATCTGCAGCTGGAAATTTGGTTAGTTTGATTTCTTAGTCACTGAATTATTTTCGAGGGAAATGTTGGAGAGAACGAATAGAAGAATTGGCGATGTACTAGTCAGTACGATTTCTAAAGCTTTTTAATCAACGTGACGAACAAAAGTTAATTACTAACTTTTCGATCATTTATGTCTAAAGACTCATCAACATATCAAATACAATTTGCTTTTTATAAAATTTATCTTTAGATGAACTTCCTCATTTCATATCAGAATCTTTCTCTTATCATTATTTTTGTTCATTTCTACTGTTGGTATAATAGCTCCATCATAAACACTGTTTGATCTTAAATTTGGAACAACTTTCAATGCTTTATTCCTAAACAGTGTTCATATAAATATATTGGATTGTGAGAATTTTAAAAGCTTTCTATTAGGTTGCTAAGTGCAAATAAATTTAAGAGAAATTAAGCATATTATTCTTTATATTCGTTATTTAGGTCACAGTGATGCGACGGTTTGATGGTCGTTTGATCATGGTTTCACCTCGAGCAATAGTTCAGAAAGGTAATATTTCGCTTTCATTAAAATCTTTTCTTATTTAATCACAAAAAATTCTCTGAAGTGTGACAAGCATGCTAAAACACGAGGGGTAGTCATGTCCTTGTGATTTTATTAGTTTTCTTTATGCGAAATGTTTTGCAATAGATAGGAGACTTACTCCTAACTAAATGACCAAATTTACTGTGCCGGGAGTTCTTTCAAAGGATAGATCTGTCTGTTAATGTCTGGTAAAACTATATTTCTTACTCTTAAAGTATACATATTGATCTCAGATTCTCTACGGGATTCCTTTCGTAAATTTTATTTGTTGATTGATCTTCTTATGTAGCAAGTTTTTAAGGATTTTCTTGATTAATTGATCTTTTTTCCGAAGTGCTGTTTTCTAGAATCGAAAACTTCGGCCACTGAGGAAACTCAGAGGGAAACGAGATCGCGAAGTGCACGAAATGCAGCATTCGGCAAAAAGACACCAAAATCTGAACAAACAAAAGATGAAGAAGATGAAGAAGAAGAAGAAGAAGAAGAAGAAGAAGAAGAAGAAGGAAAGGAGATGAAATCGCAGAGGACAACAAGATCTTCAGAAAGACGTTCAGTCTATTCAAAATATTTAAAGAAAGATAAAGATCGACGTGGTAATCGTTCAAATTTTATCTTTCCTTGTAGTCTTTGCCATTGTAGAAATTGTATAATGATTTATTTCTATAGATCAAGAGTAATATATAGTGACTAAAAACATAATTTATTTTATTCAAGTATTTCAGACTTTCAATTCTTTTTATGGAATACTTTTATTTCAGATGAAAAAAACACAAGTTCAACTTTATCAGAAAGAGGAAAAGGAAAGGAGATGGAGAGTGAAAAAACAAATTCGGAAGAAGCGGAATCTAGCAAACAGGAAACCATACATGAAGTGGAGACTAGTCCGAAAAAGTTTGTATTTAAATGAATACTTTCCAAACCGCTATAATTATCAAATTATATTTTTTGGATGCATGTGTTGATAGCTTTCCTATACGATTGCACAACATTATCGAAATGAGCTTATTATTGTAGTAGATATTGTATTGCTTCATCATCCAATGCTAGTTTTGAAATCGTGATCTGAAGTTCAGCACAAAGCAAATATCATTTTGTTTCAAAATGTGATGAAAATTGTATAGCGAGGCAATGACGCAATAAATAACCATTCCTTATAATGAGCAAGTTAAATTTCACTGATTTCAGATTTGCAAGGAAGCAGTTAAGTGAAAATGATGTAATCGTTATGGACGATGAAACATTCTCAGCTGTTGTAAAAGATATGAGCATGAGAAGTCCATCTGAATATGGTAAGTATCCATTTCCGCAAAACACTTATTTTCAATTTTATTTCATTTTCTGAACTAATGAATTCATTAGTTCAGAAAATGAAATAAAATCGAAAATAAATATATTGCTCTTCTGCGAGCAATATATTTTTCAAACATAGAGATGAAATAAGATCCTGATATGGCTGCTTCATTCCTGATCTGACCAATACATGGAGAATTTTAATATTATTCAAATGCTGTGTACAGGATACTGATGTTCACTTTCATTTTCATATGTAAAATATTTCGGTAACTTCAATTTCTGTTGTTCTTTATTGGCTAGAACAAAACTTGGGAATGGTCCGAAAAATGAATGAAGTGTGAGAATAGCCCGAAAAAGAACTGGAATTGAGATCTTTGAATTAGACATGAAATGAGAATGTGAGTATTGACAACAAATAAATATTAAAACACACCCCAATATTGCGCACTCAATGGAAAAAATTTAGTAGAAAAGGCATGAGATTACATTTAGTGTGAAGAAAAAAAAAAGATTATTTGACAAAAACAAAAGTTTGAGATGACGATCACTTAATTCCATTAAATCCTTTATTTTAGTTTGACAAAATTCTTTTTCTTTTGGTATCGAAACATCTTTTTTCTAAAAAAAAAAAAAAATGGTGCATGTATTATCATGATTATTTTACTGCATTTTACTATGCCTTCGAAAAAATAAAGTATGAGGTACCTTTTTTTTTTTTTTTTTTTTTTGAATTTCTATTCCACATATCCATTGTAATCATCATTAGATGCTGTCATAGTGTGTTTGGTTGGCAAAACTTTATTGAACTATAACCTCGGAACGTGTATTCTTCGTATCCTTGCTTCACGTGATCGTGTTGTAGACATCCTGTTGTGCTCATTCTTCCCTTTTTTACATAGCCTTAATAATGTAGTTCGAATTTAATAGATTTTTTGCATTTGTTTTCCTACATCTTGATTTGAATAATTTCTGTAGAGGATTAAAAAGGATGAATATTTTGAAAATGCTATAATTACGTTATGTTTTTGGAAATTTTTTTATTTAAAATGAAGAAAATGGTTATTTCTAAAGGAAGTAATTTTGAGTTCTAAATATGTTAATTGACAAATGGTAGTTGAAGAACAGGTCTTTGTTCTTTTTTTGATGCGTATTGTTTCTGGCGCTGTATTGGTTTGCTATTGAATTATATGATTAATTGCAAATTATTTATAGTTGGTGGAATTGAAGGCCGACGAAGTCGAACAAAGAAAAAGGATGAAGAAGAAGAGCCAACAGAATCTGTTGTTAATGCTTCGAGATCGAATAAAGGAGGCGAGAGTAAAAAATAAATGGCATTACATGTCGACATTGTATTCCAGCATGAAATGACAGTCCTGTTTTGTGTTTCATTTGATTTATCATAATTTGTTGATTCCCTTTTCATCATAGTATTTTTGAACTTTATTTCATGTTGCATGTTTTTTATATTTATAACGTTTGTATTAATGGCGAAAAGCAGGAAAAGAGGATCTGTAGTAGATGAGATCCATCGTTTAATATTTTGGCTGCTTCACTTAATTGGAGCTTGTTTTAAATTTTAATTAGTTTAGAAAACATGACTCATTTTCTTCCTTCGTTGTTTGCTTTTTATTAGAGAAGTTTGTAAATTATTTTGCTTGCATTTCACTTTCGATCAAACTGTCTGATCATGATTGTTGAATTAAAATGAATGATTTTATGATTACTTTCTTAAACATCCAAGTGTCAGCTTGTAGTGCGTTTTTGTTGCAAACACTGAATAATTCGCTAGTGCTTGCAACTTGAGAATACAGCTGGAGAATATATAATTCTACGGAAGTTCAGCATTATGTTTGGATTTTTCAGATTTGATTTTTGCAGAGGATTTGCAGAGATTGCTACTGTTTTCAGTGTTTGGTGTTTGAAAAATTAAATGCTTCGATGAAAAAAGCCACTTTTGCAGTTGACTTATTCATCTATTGCTTGCATGTATTCATAAGATACTTGTCTTATGGTCAAATATTTTTGTTGTTTTATGTGGCTTCCAGTTTTTTTTTATTACAAAAAAATAGAGATTCCATTATTACTGTAATAAAAAATCAGTAGTGGAACTGATTGAAATATAAGGAAGGATGTGTAGTTCTTTTTTGTATTGTGAATCTTTTATACGGTTGAATTAATCATCTATTATTGTCAGATTGATAATTCCCATATATAAAATTCGATGTACAACATTTACATGGTTATATTTTTGTTTCCTTGTATTTCTCTGTTTTTCCATCTTGACATTATTACAAATGGTTGGTTCAACACAATCATTATATTTGAATATTGTAAGTTCAAGAATAAACGAAAGATACAACGAATTTTAATAGGGATTTGTCCCAGTGTACGTTTCACTGAATTGTCTAGTCATGTAATGAGATAGATAATTTAATAATGTAATTCTTATATGCAAGTTGACATTTGCTGATAAGCTTATGGCATCAACTGTGAAAATATTTGACTTAATAAGGATAGTTTATGGAATTTCATGCGTTTGGAGTCAGTATACAGTATTGTTATCAATGCAGTATCATACAAGCACCATTCTTTGATAAAAATTAAGGTGAGAAGAGGAACACAAAGAGGATCACGAGTGTTATCCATCATATTTGGAGATAATGATGCACAAATACTTGCATATTAACAATGTGCCATTTGTTCTGCATCACTTTCTGAAGTTGTTTCACAAACCGCAGATGGTATCGATAACGGAGTCTGAATTAAGTTTTTTGGAAGCATATATTTTGAAGTTCACTGGTGAAGATTTTGTTTAAATACGATATGTAGATGATATTCATTTTCCCAAAAAATAAAATCTGACATCTCGCATTATGAAAAATGCAAAGATAACAAATACAATTGAATCTAATCAAAAAGATACTTTTGCAAGTCAATCATCTGCAGTTTAAATCATTCTTGGCTGGATTCAAATTGAGATATTTGTCACTAAGGCAAGCAAACATGCGATTTAATGAATATTTGATGTGTATGTAAGAAACTTGGAAATTGGATTCATAGAAATATTTCAAAAAATCCAGTAACTTTTTTTTTTTTCAAAGTTAACCTAGGAATTCATTAGTAAATTCTCTTTTTACGCCGAAAAATTCTCCACCAGCTAAAGATGATGAAAGCAGAAAAGTATCGTTTTAGCTTCACTCTTTGGCAAGTTACTGCTAGAATATTTGATTCCTTAAAAAAAAAAAAGAAAAAAACAAGAAATATTTAATTTGAATTAGAAATCCTTTTGTTGACAAATTTGTACTTACACTTGCCGTCCTACGATGTGTTCGAATTGTATTTTTGACAGCACGAACTTGTCGTTCTTTGTCTGAAAGACCGTCGGAATGTATGGCAGCCATTTCTAAACTTCTTTCCATTGATGATTCCATTGTTGAGGAGGATGTAATCAATTGACAGCTTGACCTGAACAAAATGAATATGCATAATTATTTAAAATCGGCTAAAATTAGTGTCAAGAATAAGTGCGGGATGGATTGAAACGTCCATTTGTACTATTTGTACCATTCGTTTCATCGATCTTGATATCTTTTTTTAAAGTCCAATTAAGGATAAGAAATAAAATATAGACTCCGAGCAAACCGGAAATATCATTGCAATTATTCAATTTAATGAAATTTCTTGTGTATAGTGTCGATGGACTCATCTAATTAATTAAGCTTGTTTGTTTGTTATTATAATACAGATATGAAAGAGAATCAAACATTAGTCGTCAAACCATTTCACTAGGACAACTTAAAATTGGAATATAATCAATAGTTCTGAGAAAAGAAGCTCCTGATGAAAAACCTTTCACTATCATTTGTGCTCTGTGGATTTCTGAATCTCTGAAAAACAACACAGCAGGCACTTGCAGAATCCAACGATGAGCTCAAAATATTCCTAAAAACAATAAATATCCGATTCCAGGTCACTCTATAAATTGTGTTCTAATGGAGAAATTTTTACTGATAATTACCCATTATTTTCATCCCGCTCTTCAGAACTTTCTTCTTCTGCAGAAGCATCAGAAGTCGGCTTATCATCCCTTTCACGTGACGCAACTGCTTGTTTATTTGGCATTATTGAATGTTCATCTTTTACTACTCTTTGACAGCTTGTTGATGGTGGAATCTGAAGATAAGAATAAGACAAACATGACTTTTCTTCAGGTTTACAGAACAAAGGATAATTCAACGTACGATCACGTTAGATTCTTCGTCCGCAAGCATTTCCGCTTTTTTTGATTTCGTTGTGGTTGGGCAACTGCAAAAAGAAGAAAATGGAAATTCGATTAAAGAAAAATCTGAACTAATCTCAGTGTTGACCTTTCCCTTTGTTGCTTTTATTTCTCATTGAAATTTGTGAACATCAAAATTATTATTTTTCCATTATTCTCAGATTTCCTCCTCCAAATAAAAACTATTTCAAAAATTAATATGCTAATCTTTTTTTTTGAACGATTTATATCTCGCTCTCTCTGATGAATTCCTATATTTATTGCTAAATGTATTGAAATTAAAAAAAAAGTATATTTTGAAAATTTTTTTGTTTGAAATATTTTCTAAGAAGATATGATCTGTATTTCCGACAAGATAATAATCTCAAACCTGACAATTTTATTTTGCGAATTAACGATTGTATTATCGGTTATTTCAAACGGTGAAGTCTCTCTTGTTGCTCCATTATTGATCAACGTGAGTTCTGCCGATGATTGACGTGATCGTGTATATGGTAAACGTTTCTCTTTTGTAGATACTGTAAACGACAGAATGATTGAAGATGAGAATGAAGAAGGATATCAATAATTGATTTAGTATTTTAATTTAAAAATTATTATCAATTCTTTTCCATTTTCCAACTACGGTAATTTTTATCTGAATAATTAGTTTTTCAAGAACAAAACAAATGTTGTAAACCAAAATTCGCAATATAAAATAACAAAAGATTTGCTTCTTGTAGCACTCAAAAATCAGCCGCGTTCATTCGAAAAACTCTCTTTCAATTTGCCAATATTTTACTTACCGGAAGTCATTCGTTGCAGTGAATTTCGATGGGAACTTGCTGCATTTCTCTTATTTTTCCTTCTTTGTGATGTTAAACGTCCATCTGACCAACGTCCTTCAGCATTTCGATAAAAATTCGTTGAAGTGACCTGAAAAAAAAGTACTTGGAGTTAAAAAATTTTTTTGCGGCGAAATGTTAAAAAATGCTTGAAACTAGAAACTATTGTTGCAAAGTTTTTATTTTGTATCACAATCATTTTCTTTTTTCATTGTCATAATTAAAGTAGCAAAAAGCATTTCGCTCATTTTGAATGTTCTAAATTCTTAGTTAAGCAATTCTTTTCATGTAGAAAAAATTATTCACCGGTTGTCCACAAAAATTACATTCATATATTAATCCGCTTGTTGAAGTTCCAGGTGCAAATTCAGCATCATTAAAATTATGGAAACCAGAATCACAGGAAGCTTCGGAAATACCGGAATTTCGAGTGGGAGATCTACGAACAAGATCAGTTTGATAATTGCAAAAATAATTGGACAATCGCATCGATGAATCTCGTGAGAAATTATATTCTGCAATAATAATTTCCATCATCTTACTTTTTCAGAAAGAATCTCAATATTTCAACACTTATTCTGCCTAATCATTGATAAGTCTCAGTGCTTATTATTTCGTGTTTCAATATAAATTCTATAGTGATTGATAATGACTGATAATAATGCATTTTGTTAGGAAATTTAATTTGAAATTAAACTAACCGTATGTTCCAAGTTTTTCAACTGTATCTGAATTTGAAGTTGGTATTCTAGGTGAAGTTTTATTTGATTTCCGATTGTATCCCAATGAACTGCGACCGGAATTTTGTCGACTAAAGTTCAACGATTGAGATGATGGAAAGGCTCCACTCGTCCTGAATTATCAATTCAATAATTTTGAAATATTTAGGATAAATTATTTCTCTTAGTATTTCCCTATAGACTGTAGGATACTATGACATAAAGTATCAACGGTATGAATTTTACGGAATCCGTTCAATCATTTGTCTCGATTTCATTGATTATCAGTAAATATCAGCAGGTTCCGTAGAAATAATAAAATATTTTATATTTTAAATGTGATAATTAACAAACTTCAAGATATTAGCAGATAAATAACAATAACTTACGTTATGCTACTGGCAGAACATCTTGCTGATGAATTTCGATAAACATAATCAGAACGATATTCGTCTTCCGATGACGACATTTCCTCTTGTCCCTCATATGATAAAGCACGGTTTGAATTGTAAACATTAATGCTGGAATTCCGAGAAAATTTCGACAAAAGTTAAATTTGAAGAAATTGAAATTTTGGTGAATGACTGCTCTAACATACTTTATGAATTATTATATTTTATTAGCTAAGCCAATAAAATTTTTAACGCAACTTCAAAGCCATCTGCAGAGAAAAAGAATAAATTGATAAAAGGTTTGATCTTTCCATTCAATAATTCTTAAAACTGATTCTTGCGTTACTCCGAATTACAAAAAAAGGAAGCAGTTTAATAAATAATTAATAAAGAGATAATTAGCAATGGCAGAGACTAATTTGAAATCACAGAGCACAATTTGATGATAACAACGAGTTATAATACCTTTGCTTCGTTACGCTTACAGTACCACTCGATTCAGGTCGCATACGCATGACTGCATTTTTAACATTTTTCAATGTACTTTTTGGTGGAAAAATATTGGTTTTAACGCGTATATTATAGCCATATTTTTCACGTTCGCTAACGTGTCGTTCACGTTCGATCAGTTCCTAGAATGAATAAAAATAGTGAATTCTAATTTAAAATAAAAAATGCTTTTTGAATAAAGCTAAAAGATTTTGGAAAAGTACAGTATACCTGTTCACGCACTGCTAAATCGTCTAAACATCGTTCTAACTTTGAATAAATTTTGGCTGCTCGTCTCAGCTTATCTTCGTACATTTCCCGAATATCTTGTGCATGTTTCAACTCTTCACGTCTCATTCGAAGTAATTCACGCTCTGAAAGTTTTGAATTCTAAAATTTCAAACATGATGAAATCTTCCTAATATAATTACTTTGAGTTTGTAAACATCAAACTAAAATTTGTGAAAGTTGAAATAAAAAGAACTTTAGTTTGAAATTTGCAAAAAATATAACTTATAAATTCTTTATTTCTTAGGAAATGAGTAAGTTTACAATTTTTTTTTTTTTTTTTTTGTCAATGAAAAAGATTAAAATATCCATTCCATGTTTCGTTTGAAATTCGTCCTCAGTAAATTTAAAAATAGAAAATAGCATCTAAGTATTTGTATTTTTTTAAGACTAGCAGTCATAAGAAGGTCATTTTAAGGTCAATTTACCGTTGAGAGCGTCGTTCTTCTGCGCCATTGGTTTCTCTTGTCGAATCCCTTTCATATATTCAATAACGTACGCCTTCCAACTTGCCTTTTTTTCCAGCCATTCTTCATCACTAATATTTGTAATTTCAGACTAAAATGAAAATTTTATTAAAATTTGAACCAACTTAGAGAGAGAACTCATTAACTTCAAATACATTGATTTTACTAATTCTTTATGATTTTTAAATTTTTCAAGTTGCTTAAACTTTTCTCATTTTGTTTACTCAATCATCAACGCTCTCCTCTTTTCGCATCTTTATCTTTGATCTTCTGCCCTATTGTTTTACTTTTTTCAAAGGGCAACTCAAATCTTACCTTAAAAACTGCGACATGCTTTAAAATTTGTGAGAAAGAAGGACGATTCTGTGGCTTGATACTCCAACACTGCCTCAACAACAATTTCAATCCTTCGGGTGCGGTATCTGGTATTGGTAAGCTCAAGTTACTAAAACAAATCTCTGATTTATGCGAAATATTAAAATATCGAATTTGGAAGGCAAACCTGAAAAGAAAACCAAACTTTTCGTAAGCTTACTTCGAGCCAACACCCCAAATGATCGCCATAGAATCGATATCTTTGTATGGAATTTCCTGTGTCAAAAGTTCCCATAATACAACTCCAAAGCTCCAAATATCGACCTGTTTTACATATTTAGGATTAAAACACAATTTAAATGATGGGCACAAATAGCCGCAGTGGGTCTCAGGTAATCATCAAACTATCGCTATTCAATTTGATAAAATTTAAAATAAATTTATATTAAGATTTAGATTCAACTTTTCGAAAATATAATACTTTTTCAGAGCATGGTTCTTTTTTAATGATTTCAGGCGCCATCCAAGCAGCAGTACCACAAAATGACATCACAGTACTTTTTTGCTTATCCCACTGGTGTGATGTACCAAAATCGCAAATTTTCAACATATCACTGTCATCAACCAGAATGCTGCAAATGAAATCACAGATTATCATTCTAGTTAATTTTAAAAAAAAAAAAGAAGGAAATTTTCCGCTTAAACTCATAAAAGAATGTGACCGCTATTGTTTACCACCAAAAAATTGAGGTCAACTGATGTCAACAAATTAATCCATTACAATCCTCATGGCTACAGTATCCTGGGAACTGAATTTCAAGATCCAGTTGTATTCATGGATAGGCTTCAGCTTACTTGGGTGACTTGAGATCACGATGTATGATGCGTTTCTGATGCAAATAGTTCATTCCATCACCAATTTGACGAGCCCATTCGCCAAATGTATCTTTTACAATATGATGACCACTTCTGATTAATTCATAAAGTTGTCCCTGACCACAATATTCCATTACTATGCAAAAGCAAGGTGATTGAGTGCAAACACCTCTAAAAATCGAGTGATAGTGATATGATAAACAAATTTTTATCTTAGATAATCTGCCATTCTAAAGAATGCTTATCATCTGTAGCATTTATTGTTTTTTTCCTCTGTTTAACTTCCTCTTATCATTTATCATACTGCCAATCAATTAATTTCAATATTAGTATAGCTAAAATGATGTATTTGGCATTTTTATGTGATCTTTAGAGGATAAAACTATATAAACATCAATTTTCCACTTAAATATTAAAATTTTTTTGATGATTTTTGATGAAAGTTTTTTTGATTTTTCCTTGATTCATCAAAAGGTTTTTTTGATGATCAGAAATCTTCAACTAAGTGTTATTGTTTTGGTATGTAGATTGTTCAATTATCAAAATTTTAAGAAACAAGAAATACTGAGAGTTTCGAAATTTCTTAGTAAGAAAGTATAAATAAATAAGATAGATAAGTTAATAAGTAGATAAGTAAATAAAAAAATAATATAGTAAATAAGATAGAGTGGCTAATTTGTCAATGCAAATAATTTGATTCATTGAGTTAGAAAGAAAAATAAATTGAAGTGAAGAAAAAAATTACATGAATTTGATGAGATTTTCATGATTGAGATGCTGCAAATGTTTGATTTCTGTTTCCGATTTATCTTTCACTTTTTTAACCGCAACCAAGCGACCATTCAATTGACCACTAAAGACAGCTCCCTGAGATCCTGAGCCAAGCCATTCCAAATGAGTAATTGTTTCAAATGGTATCTCCCAATTATAATCCGAATAAGCTATGTTTGACTTGGTCATTCCACTTAATCTGAAATTAAATAACAAATGATTTATGTCAGCACTACGATGTTTTAACAATAAATGTTAAACAAACGAAAATCAAACTAGAGTATCAAGTAGTCTGATCAAATCACAATATTTCAAAGAAATGGAAAAAAAAAGTTGATAAAAGATTATGAAATAATGCTTACAATGACTCGGTAGATCGTCCAAAATAACTCCACATCGGTTTGAAACATGAGAACAGTCCTCTATACAAGATGTCGATGGTGGATATATTATTAGGTGCTAAGTTTTGAAAGCTGCTGTTGATTCCAGCTGGCATTATACTAGGCGATGATATTGCTCTGTTGTTAACTGATATTTCTAAAATTCAAAAAAAAATTAATTGAATTACAGATGATAAGTGATTGATTGTTACATAAATAATCCTCTAAATGATAAAAAAAAAATCAAGGGCGATTCTTTATGGAATCAAACTCTGCGAATTCTAATATATTTATCACTCTTGAATAATCCTTTGAAATGCAATCACTGCAAATGCTGCCTGATCATGAAACGAGGATATCCGGATTCTTACCATCTTTCGCATAGAATTACTAATTTATGAAGGCTGAGAAATCTTTCAACCACTGCTATTTTGATACTCCAAACGGAACAACACAAAATATTCAGATTATTTAGCAGAATGAATGATAACAGAAACAAAAATGCTTGAATGTGAGAAAGAATGATTCAGATGCGCCTTTTTAAATGACGAATGTAAACAGATGAAAAGGCGTAATCAATGAATACAACGTAACTTACCGTCAACAATGACGCTATCAGCAAGAAGTCGTTTTGGAATTGGTGCTGGAGGTGGTGCATTTTGGTTCACATCCATTTTACAGCTTGCAAAATTTTGATCAGACATCATTTGAGCCAATTCCGATTTTACAGTCATTGTTTCATAGCCTGTGGAAAAAATGTACCCGGTTAACAACCAGAAAACTCAGGAACCAGAAAATTTATTCAATTTCAAAAAGTGATGTTTGTTGTAATGGTTTACAATACAAACAATGAAGAAGAAAGAATAATGCGAAAGTTTACCAATGAATAAGGGAAAATAAAAGAAAAAATCGAGAAATGCTTCCATTCAACCTGAATTTTGATCCAGAAAATAAAATGAAATAATCACAAAGAGAATTATTGATTTGATGTGTTAGAACTTGAAATCAGAAGTGACATGCAAACTAATCAAAATAAAGTTGAAAATTTTTGGCAATGAAGAAAAATAATGAAAAGGTCATTCATACCAAACAGTTTTCAAAATCAATGAATGGTCATTCTATATCAGCACAAATGTTAAAATGCTTTATGTTTAAAAATGAGAGAGAAAAGAGCTTAAGAGCAGATGAATCTTTTCCTGATCATCTTATCAGTTAACTTCTCCTCTCGATGAATCTTTTCCTGATCATCTTACCAGTCAGCTTCTCCTCTTCCTTCCTCAATTACCAACGATTATGATAATAGCGATATATGATCATCGCTATTTTGATAATTACTGTGAAGAGATCTAGTTTTAATTGAGCTTTTTGAATTAATTTTTTTGTTATCACACTGTTCAGTTTCATCTGGCTTCAGTCTGTGACAATCTAACAATACTATCATTATTGCTTATCTTATCAGTCTTAAATATGAACATGTTAGAACTAATATTTATGGTTTTAATCAACCAAAAGTTATGATTTAAATCAGCTTTATAAATAATCTTTTTCCTATTTTTCGAAATATTAACTGATGAATCATACAAATAAATATGATAACAATCAAATAGTAGTGACGGGAAGAAAATGATGAAGTTATATAGTTCTAAAGGTAGGAAACCAAGCGAAATTGATATCTATCTTTTCCTCACCTCATCTCACCTGTCCTATTAATTAATGATGGAGAAAGACTGGATGATACGAGAGATTGTGTGATATCAGAGAGTGACGACCTGTCACCCACCGATCGGGTCTCCCCTCAAAATATTAATCTTTGTTCTATAAATGCCTTCTTTTGCAGAGTGAAGCATAAATTTTTATCGCTAAAAACAGGTTTTCTAATCCATTTTTCTATTCTCACAAGCAGCAGACGAATCAATCAATCCACCCACCTCATTTATAAATATTGTTGATAAATATTTAGTATTCATTAAACTGTATGATAGAAATTTGAGGGAAATGAAAAAGTTCGTAAATTATTTCAATTATTTGGAAAAATTCGTTGTTAAGTCGAAATTCTTTCGTAAAACTGTAGAATGCACACATTTCTCATTCCATTTATTTTGACTAACAATTTTCCAAAAATTTTTGAAATTTTTGAGTAAGTAACTTCCATTTGTCTTTCTTTCCTTTTTCTCTGCTCTTTAAAACTTGAAATTTGACAATTCTAATTTGATATAAATTCTAGTTCGAAGGAAGGTTATTATTACCATAAAATTATATAAGGCTGTATCTTAAACGAAATTTAAATTTGAAAAAAGGAAAAGAAAAAAGCTAAACCATTAACAGTAGAATGTACGATTAGAGCAGAAATTGCGGCATCTGAATTATCACCATTAACAGGTCTTGGATGAAGATATTGGGATGACGATATGTCTTGGAGCAGAACGGAATGGCTCTGATCTTCCAACCGTCGAAGGCCCGACGAAATTCTCGTGTTTTTCTTTGCTGTGCTGAAATTCATCAAAAATTTGGTTTCATAGAATGACAAATTTCGTAGAATCATGGAAAATTATTAAAAAATGAGTTAAAATAAAAATAAATCTATGATTATTTTACTTCATTAAAAACTATTTCCAGAATTTCTTTTTTTTAGGTTTTTTGAAACAAAAAAATTTTTGTATTTTGAAAAAATGGCTGTCTTTCGAATGCGTGAAAATTTATCACATTTTAAAATTAGGAAATCAATAAAAAAGTATGGTAAAGCAACGGTGACAAAAAAATGCGAAGAAATGGTTTGAAAAGAAGATGAATGACAACTTTTGTTTCAATTTTACCCTTCATAAATTCATGATTTCAATCATGATTCAACTCGATCTAAACTATTCAACAGTTTTGATCATGATTCTGATCAGAATCTTTGATTTGTCGTAATAAAAACTTAAATTTATTTCGAGAAAATATCAAATCTCACTCATTTGTATCAAATATTATTAAAAATTAGGAAATTCAGATAATCAAAGAATAAATTTCAAAAAAATTCAAGGCTTTATATAATTGCTATATATTGTGTGTGTGTGTGTGTGTGCATGAGGCGATCATTTAGAAACTATCTATGACTTTTTTTTTGCAGCTAAATAAACAAATATCATAGAAAGAGGAAGAGCTATTACAGTAGAACAGATCATAACAAGATCTAAAAAATTACGATTTAGAGTTTAAAAAAATTAAAAATTTTCAGTAAATTTGGTATTAATTATTTGGAAAATAATGGAAATTGCAGTAATTCGAATAGTGATAATGAAAATCACTAATTCTTGATTTTTTTTTTGACCAAGTTCGAGTTCGAATTCTTCGATTTGGAAATTTATTACATCTTGTTATGATCTGTTTCACTGTAATAATGATAAAAAGGGAAACAAGAAGATGAAAAAAACTTTAGCACTGATAACAATAATCACAATAATAGCCAATAATAAGCGTAAAATTTTTGGAGTTTTTTCATGTTTTCACATTGTTGAGAAGTTGTTTCACTATTTTTGAAATCTTACTTTTACTTTTTTTTATATTTTACTTTTTTTTTCTTACTTTTTTGTTTCATGACTTGAATTGTGAAAGTGCAACTTTTGATGGCTTGTGGAGGAAATGTCGTGTAGCAATGGAAACAATTTCTTTCATCTTGTTTCCTTTCTTTCTTTCATCATCGCTTCCTTCAAATCACTTTTCTTATTGGATTGTTGACCTTCTTGACCTCTTTTTCGTAAGTTTCCCGGATAGTACCTCAGTGATTCCTAGCCTCGGTAAAGAACCCAAACAATGAAATTCACTTTCTTTTGTTTCAGAATTAGAGAGGTGAAATCGGAATGTTAATAAGCCACGAAGATAATAGCATCTGTGAGCTAACCTATCATGGCCAGATATTTTACATTAACTTATCATAGCCATATATTTTACAAGGAGCTAGGATCTTTATAGCCTTGGCTCATGTAATATGGGTTCTAGACAAAAAGAATTGACTAATGGAGATATCAGGAATATTTCATTTTCCCGCATGGATAACTGGAGCAATGATAAAAAATGACAAAAGCTGAAACGTATGCTAAAGAAGCGGTCGCAATATTTGCGAATCCATGAGTGCTTCTTATGCGATATTACGAAATCTAAGTCTGATGCAGCAGAACACGGTGGATTCAGAAAAAGAACTATTAGCAATACGTAAAATTGACATGGAAATCAGCGAATAAAAAATCCTTAAGAATAGCCATCACTGATGCCTACTTCATCACACAAATATTATCATATCAGGTATCATCTGATAAAGAATGCCATCGCTATGTCCTTGTCTTTTACATTTTAATGTGAAGTATTATGCAATTCAGGACATTGAACAATTTCAACTTAAGTTTTTCAGCTAAGGATCCTAGAAGTCAAGTTATTTAGAATTAGACATAAATGAACAATATATTAGATAATCCTTTCTTCCATCAGAAGGATCTTCACCAAAATTCCCATATTTAAAAGCTACAGTTGATTAAAAATTCAACAAACTTCATTGAAATAGTGGAAGAAGGGTGAGATGAATACGTTCTTGGCAGGCAATCAAATCTTGAAATGATTATTGATCAGAATTGAGCAAAACAAATACTGTGAAAAATACACAAACGTGATCGTTTGTTGGCATGAAATATCAATATGTGTTTTTATCTATAAGCCTATCATTCTAGAGATAACAAATTAAAACTGTTTGTTCAAATTTCTCAAATATTGGCGTATCTAAACGTTTATGAATGTTTGCGTTATCGTTTCTTCAAAGTACTATTGATCTCCATTTTCATTCATTGCTCATCGAAAAATATATTTCCACATGGTGATATGATTGTTGAAATTTTGCAAAATTACAAAAAAAAAAAAAAGTGTGAGAAATGAAACGATAACATTTATTTGAACTTTACAAGACAGATATGAAAATATTTAAAAACTACCACTTGGGATTGAAAAAACGAAGTAGAAAAAAAAAAGTAAATCAGATTCTATCTGGTTGCTAAGTGAATTATCAGAAGTTCGTGTCATTTATGTTATTGATGTATGAGCTTTGTTTGAAATTAACAATTCCAATCTTAAAAAACTGAATTTTACCTATTAGACTTTTTTTTTAAAGTATAGTTGAAATTGACAATTTCAAATAAAATTAATACGCCAATCGGACGAATTATGAGTAGGAAGAATCTGATCTTGAAAAAGATAACTGGGAAAAATTTGATTTAGAAGAATTAACAATCTTTTAAGATCTAAAGTTGCCAAAAAGTCTCTTTTCTCTTTTAACTATGATCTTAAAATAAGATGTTAAAGATATGTTATCATTGCTAGGCAGAAAAAGAAATCGAATTTTTGCAATGATAAAAGATCTTAGTGATAATTTAAAATGGACTATTTTTTTTCTTTTTTTTTTTTTTGTTATGATACTCTGTTAATATATTCCTTAACTTCATCGACAGACTGGAAGTGATATTCAAAGAACTGCAATAAGAAGTTGAAAAACTGCTGAATCAAAAATAGAAAACATCAATGAACAAATTGTCAGAAAAGATTGATTGCAGGAGGAAATGAAAAGATAATTAATTAAAATTCATCTATTGTTCAGAAATCGAATAATAAATGAAATTGCAATAAATACCAGCGGTAATCTTTTGACACTGATCATAGTCTAATCAAAATATTGCTCACTTTTATTTGAAGAAAAAAAAAATACTTTGCAAAATCAAATACTGTTATAATATTTAGAAAGATTAACCCAGTTTTTTTCTGGAAATTTTGAAAAATAACTTACCAAATCAATTTCATTTCGATTTTGTGGATTCAATCAATTTCATGGGTATAAAAAATCCACAGAAATAAAAGAAATAGCAATTGCAATATCAATGGCACATAGACGATGTATGAATTGTCTCTTAGTTATACATGATAATTGAGCCTAGACCAGAACATGGCCTATGAACTGGGCTCTATTGATTCGAGAAAATTGTACATACTGCCATTCATCTGTCTTTTCATTAATTCATTACATGATTCTTTCGTTTGAACGATAGAAAAACGATTGATTCAATGGTTGGCTTTAGGAAGAGACAAAGGCTTGTCAGAAGTATCCAAAAGACTAGGCTATTTTGAGACTAGGCTGCTCTGCCTATTTCAGCTATTGATACTATCATAGTTGAGCATTTTAAGGCCGACCAATTGAAAGTCTCGAAGATGACAGACATCTCCCTGTTGGATTAATCTAATCGTTATTTCATTTCAAATTTCCTTCAAGCAATGCCACAAAGGCTACTCTTCTCTTTCATATCATTTTAAAATTGAACTATCAAAAGTGGTTCAATAGTTCAATAGTTCAATGGTTCAAAATATTCAAATCGCTCTTTTCTATCTTTCATTTATCTATTATTATCACTTCAAGATCATTAAAGACAAACATTTCGATACAAATGTGCAGCACTGCAAAATATACCTACTCTAATCATTGTTTAACATTTCAATTTGATATTTCATTTGTGGCTGATATTACTTTCTTGCATATCACTTATCAATAGGCTTGATTTCATTCTAATTGCTGCAACTCACATATTGATAGTCCACTGATGTAGTTTCTAAAATATTTTTTCAAGTTTGATACTGAAACTATCACTGATAACAAATATTCGAGTCCATAAAAACCATGTGGAAAATGAGCTAATAACTTTAACTAAATACAGCATTTTTTAGAATTTCACTTCATGCCACTAGTTTCTCTTCTCGTATTATATCTCAGCACTGTTACAAAAAAAAAAAAAAAGTTGTTTTCTAGAATTCGAATTTACTAATTTCACTGTAAATAATTTTAAATGAGTATAATTATTGAATCACCAACGTCTACATAAAGTCAGATTAATATCTAATTTCATGAAATCTTGATGAAAACTAGCCAAAGAATTGTTTATCAATGAATTTAAATTATGTATACATTGTTTTGAAAATAGTGAATATTTTTGAGATGATCAACTAGTAACTATGGTACCAAAAATTTTTTTTTTCCTTCTTTGCAGAGAGCAAAAATTAAAAGCACCGCAGTTATTATAGCCGAAGAGAAATTAATACAACAGAAATGCTTAGAAATGTAAAAGAAATATAAACTTGGAATAAATATCAAAATATCACAAAATTTCTTTTTTCATTTTTCGAAAATCTGCCGATAAAAATGAGCAATCGAGAGCTATTTCAATATGTAAATCGCTGAACATAGTATTCTTCTTTGATTGCATTTTTCTAAAATATTTGTGTTTAAATGGAGTAATGATAACAACGATAAGATCTTGCTATAACTGACGATAAATCATTGAACAATGCATAAATTTAAAAAAAAAAAAAAAAAAAACTTTCACATTATTTGTAATGTATTTTTAATGCTGAAAGAAAAATTTTTGAACAATTAGAATTAGTTTTAGAAAACTGAAATTTTGATTCCTTGTAAAATGCCAAAAAAAAAAAAAAAAAATTCAAAGTCAAAATTTAAAAAATTTGACTCTTCGTAAAAAAAATTCTTTTTTGATTCCTTGTAAAAATGTTTTTTAGAAAAACACGTAAAAGTTCATAGAAGACTTTTAAAACGGCTTATTAAATTTCCATTTGCAATTCATCTATTTTAATCAAACTATCCCAGAAGATCATTTAGAGAGATACTCAAACATCCTTCCAGATCATTCATTTTTCTATGCCTTTTTCATGCTTTTCTCAAAAATTTTGCGTTAACAATGGATGATTATCTAATACGATCTACCTTAGTGTGAACGATAAATATTCCTTTTTCTTCTTTTAAATTATATATAGTTCAGTTAAAATATTTTGAAAAGCATTTATGCATTTTACGCCCCAAAACAAAGTAACGCGAAACATCAGTAAGGTTTGCAATGCGAAAATTATGTTCGTTTTAACAATAAAATGAGAGCTTATCATCTTATTTTTGCTTCCGATAAATTTTCCTTGGATATCGTTCAAGTGACTGAATATTAGTCGACTTCTCGTTACACAACAAATTTTGTTATCTTCTACTTTCGTGAACTACAAATTCATCTTTTGAAAAAAGGAACGAATTGTGCAACTTAACGAGACATTGCTTACATTTTTTAACAGGTATTTTAGCAGAAAGAGTAAAAATAAAATGAGTAGAACAATTAATACCCATGTCTGTTAAAAAATATAAAATTTCTTGCCATTTTCAATAGTGCTGCTTAAAACTTTCAAAAAAAAAAGGATTTGTTTGTGACTTTTTTTTTTTTTAAAGTGAATTGTTTTTTCAATGGTTTCAAGAAGCATGAAGTTTTTAGCAACTTTTTTGCCTAACAAAGTCCGAAGTTGCAGTTTGAAACTTTACAAAAATAACAAAATTTTATCGAAACAATCAAATATGTATATTGAAAATTAAAAGTCTAATTGAACAAATTAGGAGTATAAATTAGGATTCTAATTAGACATATTATCTTCTTGCCGTTTTTATTTCGCTTCTGTTTAATGGCTGCTAAAAATCGCAAATATAATGTTTGGGACCATATAAATTTGGTCAAAGAGAAAGAATGATTCATAATTTTCAATTTCATTATTAGTTTCGGATAGCCTATTATTTTCTTATAAGATGGATCAGAAATATGGCATCTTGAAACCGAGAAAAGTTCGAGGTATGAAATGTTTTTGCACATAGTGACATATTTTTCCTAATGAAATACATTGCGATAATAAACAATAAGAAATAAGATAAAAGTAATATTTATTTTGTACTGTTATTTTCGGCGGTATTACCATATCCATAACCGACTTCTTTTAATTCCGGAAAACTAATTCTACAACTTGGCAAGGAAGCTTTTAAACTTTGTACTGCACCTGCTTGTTGTGCTACGCATGGTAGAAAATAAAAATGTGCTCGCTGTAATCCTCGAATTCGTTTAATTCCTCTGATAAAATCATCACTGATGTAAGGATTTGCGACAATCTCCTAAAACAGAGTTATTCATTGATCTCAATGACTTGGATCTTCCCAGAAAAGGTCCACATTGTGAATTCCGACTCATAATTGCTTTTTCTTATTAAATTAAATGTCAAAAAAAATATCAGGAAACTTATTCTGTAAGTTAAATAAGTAATATGAAAAGCAAACAATGTTTCGCAAAGTTCGTGAAGGTCGTCCCGAAATAAGATGTTCAATGGCTTTGTCCGTAAAAAAGTCACAGAAATTCAATTTTAAGACTTCTATTTGACGGCACTCTTTGAAGTACTGAAAGCCTGCATCACCGATCGCTGAATCAGTCGCATCGACCTGAACAACGAATTTTAGAAGACATACGTAAAATCATACTTTTACAAAAAAACTATTACCGATTTTACATTTCATTAATTCTCTTTTGAAAGTTAAAACTAAAGTGCTAAGTTTTAAATCTGAAAATTATATATCTATGCAAAAAAAAGTATTACCAAAAGAATAAATATTAATATTTAGCTGACCTTAACAATGTAAATATCCGGTTTCTTAGCCCAGCGCATGTCATAAATCGCATCAAGTTTTTCCATACTAATTGTTGGCAGCACTGGACTCCATTTAAAGGGAACCATGGGAAACGGCTAAAGATTCGCAAACTTTGAAAATATAATTCTGTTTCAAATAAAATTCTTGATGAACACAAATTACATTTTAAATCTTACAATACTTCCAAAATTGAAACCAAAATCACTAATATAACGGCGCATATCTGCCCTGCAAGTGATCGATGTTCCATCATTCATTATAACCTAAAAAGCCAGTTGAAGAAGAGCCATTTTCCAGATCCAGATAAAGATATTCAATAGAGCTTTTTAATGCTAATTATTTTTTTCTTTCTTTTAAACATTCCTTTTTGTTCCAAATGAAGCAAAACAGATAACACAATGTAAAGTGGAAATTAGAAACTACAAGATATGAAATGATGCAAACGTAGAAATAGCATAAAGGTGTTCATATTTATATATACGTTTCCGCCATATTAGTTGTTTACTACCGTTTTCAGAAGGTAAAATAATAAAAAAAAAAAAAAAAAAAAAAAAAAAAAAAAAAAAACAATGGTACCTCTGACGAGCCACATTCCATCAACCATTCTAAGCAAGCTAACTCGGGACCAAAATACATAACACGATCAATCCGGAATCTATAAGAAGTTCAAGCAATTTAGTTTAATTACATCTAAATTACTAGTTTACTGATAGATGACTAACCTATCTTGAAATCTATAAAATTCAGATTTAACTACAATTAGACTTTAAGTCTTGATATGATACATTTTAATCTATTACGCAATTCATCATTTTTTTTTTTTTGTATAAAAACGAGGATCTCAGCTAACTAATCATTATCAAACAAAATGGAACTTGTAGAAATTAATCAAGCAACCTGTTAGAAAACTTATCAGCAATAAATTTTCTGATATGAAGACCTCTGACTGAAGAAATTTGCATGGTTTTAGGTTTTAGCGATCGTAACGAAAGTGTCACTCGAAATATAGACGAAAATCTGCATGGTGATGTAATAAATTCCATCATAACTGTACAAACAATAATCTGCAAATAGTAAGCAAATGATTGTAATATATCAAAAGATACGCCATTTAGATACATAATAAACCACCTTCTGAAGATGCAGTAAATAAATTGCGTCTGCAATTCGTAAATAAATTTTGATTGGTGGCAGAAAAGTCAGAAATACGGATGACTTTCGGGCCAGTTCGAAACAATTTTCCATTTAATTTTAACACTTAAACTACTCTTCATGAGTCACTTCGGTTTTTTCTATTGAATTTCAGAATGATGCGTATAAGAGAGCGAAAGTGAAATGAAATGCTTCAAAGCAGATAAATAATTTCTTATCCCATTTTGCGAATTTAAATGTGCCTTAATATCACTACTTCTCCCAACAAGAATTGAATTTTTGTCACTGGAGAATATGCTAATTTACAAAAGAATTTTTAAGAAGAATAAACTGATATAGTTTCCGCCAATGATCTTATTTTACTGGTTCAGCGATCTTTCTTCAATTTTCCGGAATGAAATTTATTTCTTAATTGTTATTGCTCAACAGTGGCATATAAGCGGCTTTCCAATTTGCATAATTGTAATGTGATTCAAAATAGATCACATATGAGCATACTTCACATTTCCACTTATGCTGCAGTTCCGATAATCATAATATCAATGTAAATTCAGAACAATATCAAATTTCGGTATTAAAAAAAAAAAAAAAAAAAAAACAATAATAACATGAATGATGAATCACTACTAAAAGCGACATTCCTTCTCAATTCAAATTCAAATTAAAACTAAAGGAAACAACATAAGTTGAAAAAAAATTGTCCCGAAATTAGATTTAATATCAATGATCTACTCTATCTATTTCCACACATTTTTTAAACTGAATCATTGCCAGATTTTTTATTTTCCTTTCAGCTAGCAATTCCTGTCATGCTGTAAACAGAAATATTGAAAATCAGTAGCACTGTTCTATGTTTTCAATATTGATGATATATAAGATATGATAAAACTTCTGCAGAAGTTAAGAATTAAAAACACACTTCTTTATAAATATTAGAGTATCACGGGAAAAAATTTTCCAACAACTTCTGATAATTTATAGTTCTTACACTAATGGAGAAATGAAAAACATTTTCAAGATCTCTCAAAATTAATCATTTAAGAAAATCAAATTTCTCCAATTGCAACAAAACTAAAAAAAAAAAAAAAAAAAAAATTGAAGTTTAAGAATGCAAAAGATAAAAATAGCATTTCATTTATATAGATCAATAATAACTCAAAAAATGATACTGATGAGATCTTCTCAACAAGATCTTTTTTTCTTTAGCTCAGGTTCCAATTTTTCAGTCTGTGTTTTGCGAAATGTTCGCTGAGCACAAATTCGTTCATCGCTACTGTTGTCACTACTACATCCTTTTGTTTTACTGTTGGCTTCTCCGATCTCTAGTTCTTCAATGTCGGACGAGAATAAAAGTTCGTCAGGAAATTGAAATGTGGCACAAAACATTTTCTTACGCCCAGCAACATCTCGAACAAAACGTACTTCAGTGAAATGCAACTTCGAAATACTGAAAACTAAGTAGTTGACACAATGACCTAAATTTTTTTCCATAACTTGACAGAAAATTTGCGTTTTAATTATGTAACATTATGAAGAAATGTTCCTCTTTATAAATCTTGCAGCGATAAATAAAAACATTCATTTCAACTTAAACGAAACTCAATCAATTTGAATCAACGAATAAATTTTCTATTTCTTATAAAATTTTTTACCCAAGACTTTTGCATATCAAATTTTGCGCTTCATCAAAGTACCAATTATCCTCCAGATCATCCGGCGCTTTTACGAAAAAATGACAGTGTATGTAGAATGGAAATGGAAGGGTTATATCTGCAACAAAATTGAATATAGTAAAATATCATTTTTTCTATTGGAAAATTCAAAAATTTCTTTTAAACCATCACCTGCATCATTCACTAACCTGGCAAACTGAGTTTATTATTTAGACATCCTCGAAAATAAGGAAGGAACTGTAAGGACATGCCTGGCAAGTTCATTACAACATGTGCATCTGCGGGAGTCTTATCTAAAAATGGAAACAAACGAAAGTAAGAGCTTGGAAACATAGCATAAACAAAACCAGCCAAAATTTTCTGCAAGAAACTTTAATTTCTATGAGATGAACTAAAAAATAGAAATTTACTAATTGGTGAAAAAAAAAGAAAGAAAAAAACTATGTCATTACTTTTAGAATCAGAGATATTGTAATTTTTTGCTTCATTTGCCAAGTCATCAGCGAGAACAGTCTTGATAAACATGGTTGCATCCATATTATATAAATTAAGCCGTTCGAAGGACAACTGAAATTTATGGTGAATAATTCCGCAGAAGAATATTTATAAAGAATTGAAAAATTGTTGCCTATTATGAAGAAAAGAAAAAGCGAATAGAAAAAAGTTGACAAAGCAGAAGTTTTAAAAAAGAATTTAAAGAGATATATAGCTGAAAACAAATTTTTAACATTGTTTAATTCCAAAAAAAAAAAAAAAAAAAAAAAAATACTGGGATTTGCATGGAACATCATGACTTATTATGGAAATGAATAAAACCTACATGATTGAGCTCCATATTTCGCCTAATATAATCAATACAATTCGGATTTAGATCATTCGCTAAGATATGATGAGCTCCATTCCTTGCCACCGGTAAAACGAATGGTCCGATACCAGCACAACAATCATAAAAAATCGACCGCTTACTAATTTTTTGCACTATTCTTTTATGTTCCGTGCTCAGTCTTGGATTGTAAAACACCTGTAACTGTTTCGCAAGAAGATATGTTATGATCCTTTTCAATAAAGTATTTGTACAGAATGGCAAAAGAAGAACAAATTGGCATACTTAACATGTTCTTTAGAAAAATTAGCAGTAACAAACAAATTCCAAGCAGTTATATTCGATAAAGCGAATGATTAGAGGGATTGTGGGACGAAACGTCTTCAACCTATTCTCAAATTTTCAATGAGTATGACATTCTTAACATGTTCTTTAGAAAAATTAGCAATAACATACAAATTCCAATTTCCCATCAAATAAAAAATAAGGCTGGAATAATAACCTGACTGAAATCTAACTGATAACGTAATTTTTCTTCATGCACTTCAGTCTTATAATTTTCTTCACCAGCAAGCAAATCAAGTTTAAATGTACGATATTTATGCCCGATTGCATCCAATTTATTAACAACTGTCCTGCAAAAAGTTGGGATTTTGACAAAATGCGAAAGACTTGAACAATGAAAAAATTATTTTTTTGAGTGGTGAAGACAAATATGCAAAATCCAAGAATACACTAAATATTTCGACTTCGAAAATCTAATAATTTGAATATACCGATCCTACTATTACCATCATAACTACAAATGAGTATTCCGAACTTGTAATACTAAATAAAATGAAAACACATACTTACAATTGGTGACTTTGTCGAGAAGTATTGTCCCAATAACTTTTTTATATAACAGTAGTTCTTCTCGTAAATTCACATGGACAATATGACCGATTTGAGAAAAACCACTGAAGGTTACAATAATTATTTTCGGATTTTAAGAAAAAGTTTTTCTAAAGAAGAACTTCCCATAGTAACTACTGAAAATTTAATTAAATAAATCGCTACTGTACATCTAACATACCCGAATTCGAGTCCTTTCGGTAAAATTGCAGTAATACATGACTTCACGGGCCAGTCATCGTAATTCAAAGTCACAGTGTAAGATTCAAACCTGGCCGTCAGCCCCGTCAAGTTTTCTATAGTTTTTAACACAACATTTTTTGTGTTATCATTCATTTTTTCGGGACAAAATACAATAGCTTTTTCGTTTTCCGTCGGCATATTTATGACAGGCTGAAAATTTAAAAAATTCAGGTCAAATTATCGGTCCTAACAAACATGTAGCACTGTTCCTTAGGAGTAAAGTCACGCAATGGATAAACATATAACTCATTTTGAATGATTAAGAGAGATTTACTTTTCATAATTACGATGCAAAGTGTTCCACTCAAAAAACTTTAAAAGTTCATACTATAGCTTATAATCTCAAAAAAAAGAAATTTTTTTTCTTTATCAAATTATCAAAGAAATGGGCCAATGTTTAGAAAGACTAAAAAACGAAGAGGGAAAATAAATAAGAAAAATTGCAACAAAATAGCAAAAAGAAAAAACCAAAAGTGAAAACATCCCTCATTCGAAATGAAAGTCAAAAATTCATGCTTAAAAGAAATTACCTTAATTTTATTACAAAATCGTTCTACTGTCGTGTTTGCTATTTCCTTACATCCGATTAGTCGACCGATAACTTTCGGTGGTATAACTACGATCGGTAAAGAGATTTCTTTGCTAAAATAGAGAAAAGAAGCATAATGAACTTAGTTTCTTTTTTTGGATGGATTTTCATAACTTGACTTATTTTTGATCACTCACTTATTTTGAATTTTCTTAATTCGATTTCAACTCATCCATCTCTAATACCAAGTAGAAAAAATCAATATGTAACAAAACTTTCATATTTATACTTCTTGATAATAAAAACTCTAAGGAAAACTCATTGAACTTCTTAATTTATGCAATTTGTCTTTCTTTATCTTAAATTCTTTTTGAAATTTCTGTTAAGTGAAATCAATATATTTTTGCATTCACAGAAAAACAAAGCCCGTAAATTAGTTCAAAATCTGAAAGAAATCTTGATGAACAGAAATGTTCAGATTTTGTATAGCTAAATAAGCATTTCCATTAAATCCTTAAAAATGACTATTAATCAGATCAATTTCTGAATGGGATGCAAAACTCGGCATATTCCAGTGACTTAACTAAATTAATTCGAAATTCATGAGTGGCTGTCTTGCAGAACAGCATCATTTGCTGCTATGAATATAAAAATCTGTAATACACATCAAGTAACATTTAAGAATGAAATGATGCAAGAACTTCAAGCTACCAATCACTTATAAATCATTCTCAATATTGCTGGTAACTAACACATCTTAGTAATTTTATGAAAAAATAGTCTAACCTGAATAACTTCTTCTCATTTTCCGTAAGAACAGTAATTCCTCGAACCTTATCCGAAATAGTATACATTGATGACAACCTCCTCACAAAGAACCTTCCCCAAAAAATCTTGATTATAGATGAGAAATGTGTTTTCTCAGTTGATAAGAATAAATTAAAGCCATAACGCATCTATGCCAGTACAAAGAATAAAATCTGCAAATTTACCAATATTTCACTTACAACAGTGTACCGCTCATGCATTTGATCATACGCCTTTTTCCTTCACACTTAATAGTCTTCGAAAGACGATCTTGCTAATAAAATTCATAGCAGAAAGATTTAAATGTTACTTCTCTACTTATGAACCTTGTCAAATGCCATCTTGCATTTCCACCACCCATTCTGCAAGTTCCAATGATTGATTTGTCATTTCCCGGTGCAACTACCAAAAATTGTCATATCATTTAGGTCCTAAACACGTCACATTACCACTCACAATTTTTTCGTTATTATCATTGATCTAAACAAGCTAAAGTTGATGAAGAAATGAACCTCAAGCTAAAGTAATGAAATATTATGATGAGAGGGTACAAAATCTACAAAAATAAAATGAATATTTTGTAATACAGCATTAAAGTTTATTGAAAAAATACGAAAAAGAAGAAACATTTATTGCAACAAAATAATAACTTAATGAGCATAATAGCTACTTTCAATTATTGCAACTTCCCACCGACCTTCAAATAGAATTATAATTTTGTTTAATACAGATGAAGTAGAAGTCTACATCTACTGCGAATAGCATAGTTTTCAGAAGATTTTCAGAAGAGAAACTATCACATATACAAGAAAGTAGGATCTGCACATATCAAACAAGTCTTTTATTTTAAATAGTCATATATCAGAAAATGAAAATCTTTGATAAACTTAAAACATGAAACAGTTTTATAGCTTCACAATAAATTTTGAAATTTCAGCATAATCAAGATCCCCAACATTGATCGGTTCGTCACTATGAATTTCTGTTTTATAATATTCTACGATTGGATTGCTAGTCAATGATCGGGCAGTCCGATTTCCAATCACCAGTATGTGAGGGATACCTGAATTTAATAGTAAAATAATATACAGCGACAAGCTTCCAATTTATTAAGAAAGAAAAAGACGTATTAGAATAGGCATAGAAATGCCATTAATATTATTTAATTATTTATTTAAAAATGGATTTCAATTTTAGGAAATTTATTGTATTATCTACCAACAACATTAACGTTCCATTTTCAATGCTCTGAATGCAGAAATGTAGAAACCAGGAATGCAGAAATGCAAAACTTATTTTCTAACCTACTGTATCATATGTTGTTTACTAATGATCCTAAATGGCCACCTACTTTATGTGCATTTTATCCAAAGCTTAATGATGTTTTTTAGGATTTCAAAATATTTGACCTAGATTTGAAGCCGCAAGCAATCGCTTTCCAATTGAATTATCCAATCGATCATCAACAAAAATATCATTCTGTAGAGATGATATTTGACTGAGATGATTAATAACATCTTGAGCAAATGCCATCGTTTTGGACTGAGTTTTGTTCGGCAGAATAACGGCCACTTTAAAAGGTGTCAATGCATACGGCAAACGAAGGGCTTTTGCACTAGGTGACATTGAATCAATTAACGCTGCTATCATACGGCCTGAAAATGCTTTGCTATTGATTTTATTATTACACCGACATCAGCACAATAAGTTTGACGTTATAGCTCGACGTTTTCAAATACAAAACAAAACTGGATATCCTTATTCAACAGTCAAATACCAAAATATGATCTGATTGTTTCCCTTTCTTCATTCCTATACAAAATCTTTGTACAATTATTTTGCTCAACACAAGTAGACAAACAACAAAGTAGGAAACAAATATTTCAAACAGTCATAAATTACCAATGCCGATTCCAAAACAGTTCATTTGCAATGGTTGTCCAAGATGTTTCGCTTTAAATTTTTTGGTAAATAAGTCCCCTAACTGGAATGTGTGAGCTATTTCAATCGTTTCAACAGTCGAAATACATTTTTCGACACAACAGCAAGATTTTTCACCACGCTTCAACAAATCATGACTCACACCTGAAGCAAAAAAAAAAAAAAAAAAAATCATTATTGACCTTTCAGCGAATCATTAATAATATGGTTTTCATATGATGAAAATAGTAAAGTTCGAGACTCTTGTTTTCCCAATTTTCAGAGAAAAGGTTCGAAAATTATCACATTTAAGAAAGCTCGAAGTTTGGAAATTATCATCCAGAGCAATAAAAAGTTCCTTTTTTCTTGCAAATAGAAGATAAAGAAAATCAAAGCTCATAATCATAATTTTCTTGATTTCTTATGGAAAAATTTTGAAAAATTCAAATTGATTCTTTATAGATCTTTCAAGTGGAGACTTACATATTTTTACAAAAGAAAAAGAAAAAAAAAAGGTCAAATTCTAGCACTACTGACTTAAGCTTTAATGAATGAGATTGAAAATATAACACTACCTGAATTGCAATTTGTACAATAAGCAATACTATCGCGGCCTGTCCTACACGGTAAATGATATTCATGTGACACATTACCACCGATATTTCCAGCATCGGCTCGAACAATATAAAAATTAATGCCGAGACGATCACGAAATATTCGCTGATATGTCTATAAAAATATGCTCTATCCACACTGTAATTTAGCAGAAAATAATAAATGGAATTTTTTAAATGAAGAAAGAATTTAAACATAAAAATTAGTGAAAATAAATTCCGATTCTTTACTGAAGTGATCAAAATGATAAGTTGCAAGATTATTGACTGAAAAAAGAAAACGATATGGCTCCTTGAGCATTTTGATACTAATTCACTTTCATCCATCTTAAAGACTGCCATAGTTTTTGTTTTGCAAGTCTTAAATTTTATATAATAATAAATGCTTACTTCATTCATAAGATTGTAAGTATCTGAGGCATTCTTCTCCGTTATATCAAAAGAATATAAATCATTCATTAAAAATTCCCTACTACGAAGAAGTCCATATCCAACAGCAATTTCATCGCGAAATTTCGGTCCTGTTTGATAGAGCATTAACGGATACATAGCTTGTCTTAATTCACCTAAAATAAGAACTATTCAAATTCCCATATGTTTCAGAAAAAAAAAAACCTTGCAAATAAAAATGAAAGACAGTAAAGTAACACGATAATCTATTATTCTTTAAGAAAATTCTATTAAGCACATTCTCTCCATAAATCTCATCTCAAATCGAACAATGAAGCCCATCTTTCATATAACTCGATAATTAGTATAATAAGTTACAAAAAAAAAAAAAAAAAAAAAAAAAAAAAAAAGTGTCGCAGCACTTCCATATTATAGAGATAGAGATGCATAAAATACTTTATAATATACTTTATATACTTATAATTTCATTTAATCATTTAACATTTCATTTCAATTATTCACATCAAAACTTTCACAAAAATAACTAGCCGTCTTAAACAACATTAATTTGCGCTGTCATACACACTGTGATGAAATATAGAAGTTTGGTAACAAGGACTATATCACATGAGTAAAATTTAATGTGCAAAGGCAGAAATATGAAAACCAAATGGCTCGAAAATCTGGCATTCTGCAATAATTAAAAACATTACCTTGTTCGGCAATCAACTTTGTTATCATTTCTTCATGAGTTGGCTGAAGACAGAAAGTCTGATTGGTTTTATCATTCAAATGAAACATTTCTGATTCGAAAGCACTCCATCGATCAGCTTTTTGCCACAATTCTTTAGCACCCAATATCGGCATACTGATTTTGTAAGCACCAATGGCATTTAGTTCAGTTTCAACCACTTTTATCAATTTATCGATGATGCGCTGACCAAAAAAAACAAAATAGAATGTTAAATATGCATTGTTAAATCTAATGTGCTTTTCAATTTCTACAATCAAAAAACTATTACGGACATAAAAATTCGAACTGGAACCTCAATCATCCTGACTCTCACTTTCGCTGAGAAAAAATATATCTTTCATTTCACTAAGACTTCCGAATCTTTGGAGAAAGTTTCTCGAAGAAACATCATTGAAAGGAAAAGTTCAGAAGATACCAGTAGGAAGTATCGAATATATTCCTTTGTGCTCTTGGGCAATCAACGCTTTGGAAAGCATAAGTTGATGGAAAATTCGAGCTGTTTTCGCTTTCACATCCAATGAGCCAAGCAGCATCGTAGATGCTCGGTGTACTTTCATTTCGTTTCTCCGAATCCTTAAATCACTGAAATAAGATGCTGAAAGATTTAAGACCAACAAAAACTCGCTGAATGGACACTATCCTTTCTCCATGTAAATATGTATTCAACTAATCTTACAAAGTAACGGTCTTATCCGTGACAGGCTATTTTATAAACAGGAAAATTTTTTAATTTATGCATGTCTTTATTCTATATATCTTTTCATGTGCTAAAACAAGTTCTATTCGACAAAGAATAGTATATCAAACATGATCGTTACCTAAAGCAAATAAAGTGACTCAAGTAAAAAAGTTTCTTTTAAATTTTTTTGGTATGCACATTAACATTTTGACCAGAAGAGATGACACAGAAAAACTGACGCCACATTAATAACTGACTCGAAATTTGTAATATCTTGATCTTCAGGAGGCCAAGTCAAAAATCCCATTGAGTATTCCCGCATCCACTATCTCGAAATGTTACAATTTCTTTAAAACAGACCAACTCCCTACCCATGAAGTACCTCGAAATGTTTCAATTTCTTTGAAACAGACCAACTCCCTATCCACAAAGTGTGTGGCCCGTGAATTTCAGTAGCAGCAGTATTAAGTGACGTCGGGCATTGTCAGACATGAAGGTTTTACGTGACAGTGTTTCGACTTTTTCCGTGATTTCTTTTGATGTTTATCATGTTAACATTATTTTACCCCTTAGCCTATTTAGGGATAAAGATAGAAATGCCTTCACTACCGATGTCAGGAAGATCGAAATATTTTTTGAAATATAGATATGACGAAATAATCAAAAATCGTTGTATTATAAAAATATGTACAACTAGCTGGACCCGGCCACGCGGAGTGTGGCCGATCCAGCTATTCTATAATGGCCGACCACGCTTCGCATGTCAGGCTCCGCTAATCTATTTAAATAAAAATATCAATATTTGTTCGTTCAAAATCTTAAACCGCCGAAAGTTTTAAACACGCGCCTTATCTATATTAATTCAGAATCTTAGATATCGAAAATTCCTTACCTATTGCTCTGAAATTTTGGCACAATTTTGCATTCGAATACGCACATGTTTTTACACACACATTGCTATTGTTTAGTCTGGTTAAGTGGAAAAAAAGAAAAGAGAAATCGCGTGTTTTTAGTGCTGGGAAAAAAAAAAACTGATACTTTGTGATTTGATTTGTAGTTTGGTTGGATTATGAAGAAGTTTTTTGCATCTTGTGTGACGGAAATTAATGCTGTTGAGAAACGTTTTATTGATTGATGAAGAGTTTTTTTTTCGTAACAAACAATTTGGGTTATTTTTTTCTTTGTCGCTAATAGAGAAGAATACTGTTCAAGTGAATTGTCGGATTACTGCTATTATTGCGTCGTTTTGAACTGTCGAACTAGAACCCCTTGAAACTCCGAATCGTTGCTGTTGCTGAGTCGATTTTTGTCGTTCATTTGTGAATTGGAGCGTTTTGGTGGTAAACATGTTTGTCGTCCCTTCAAAACTATATCGCGCCACTTACCTTTAATATTTCTTGTTTATAATTATTGACATGGCGTTATTTGACATCTTTTTCGCCCACGTCTAATATGTTTAATTTCACAATACTTGTGGTATACAATATATTTTTTGTTGTTCCAATGTTTTTGTAGATACAAAGAATGTCTGGTTTGCCGACTCTTGAACACGGAACATATAATTGTCCATGTGAGAAGCAATCCGTATCTAAGTCAAAACCCGTACAATTCTAAACATTGACCCTGAGCTTTGTTGATGGTAAATGTAAATGCCAATCGAATTGGGAATTGCAATCTGTTAAGCTGAAATGGCATATCTATTGGAATTATAGGAATGCGAGGAATAAGGACATCTTCACTTTGAAGGGTCTTGTGACGATTATTGCCTCTATGACGTTGCTCATTAATTTTTTTACTGCAAGTCACGTGCCATTGCAAACTTTTGGCTGGTTGATATTTCGCAACATGATAATTGGCACGCCGATTTTCAATTGAAATACGTGCATTGGCATCCCCGGCAGATCGAGTGAATTCAAAAATTCTTTTGGATTCGTAACCGCTTCATTTGCTTCCACAACAGTGTCGACGGACTTATATGTGACTGTCTCGCTTTGAATGTTAGAATAATATTGCCAAGTTCGTCGACGTCTTTGCTCCTGGCCGCAAGCATAACCCGTTCACTAAGCTATTCATGATTCTTATAATTACTCTAAATATCGGAAAATACTTTTTCAACAAACTCTTCATTTGACATTACTAAATTGCAGAAGTTATGAGGCAGTGAAAATCGTCCTGTATCAGATGAACCGGTAGCGCTAATAACACTTATTTTTTGGTGAACAGTTTAACATCAACAGTGTATTAACTGGTACCAACATCACGCGCACCTCCAGTCTTAGTATAAACAGTCTGTTATTGATAAAGTTTGCGTATTTTGTTATATTAAAAATAGTCTCGCGCAAGCAATCCATCATATTTTTCATAACTATCCTTTAAAGGTAAAGTTAACAACATTTTTTCTGGACCAAAGCTCATTCTTTCTGGATTAACAGTCAACAACTTCTTCTTGCTCCATTATAAAAACATCACTTCTTGATCAACGTATACATTTCACAAATTTTTCTTTTCTTTGCTCTTACTTCCTATATATCACTTTATTTTCATTTCATTATTTGCGCTATAATAATTGTGATTTTATTATTCGCAAAGTCTATAATTAACACCAGATAAAGGATTTGCTACCAAACCTCTTCAGCAATCATCCCACACCATCTCAAATAACTACATCAAGCTCATCCAAACAATCACCTTAAGATATCTTCCAAAAAAAAAAAAAAAAAAAAAAAAAAAAAAAAATTCAAACAATTTCCAACGCCATTCATTCATTCAATCCTTTGCTATGATCGATATTCGTCCAGTCGTTTTTTTAAAACTTCATCAAATTTTATCAATTTTCAATACCTATGACTCGCAAACAACTTTCCTACTATTAGAACGAAGTTCGATTGTATCTGATTTAACTTCCAGACTTCATCAAATCCTATGAATTTCCAACATTAATAATCTCAGATTATTCTCTTCTATGATGTTCATTAATTCACTGTGTACCATAGTTGTGGCTAATAAAATTGGTCATATCAAGGACTTTATTACATAACAAAATCATCTTTATCAAGTTCCAATTCCCAAACAAAAAATCTTTCACAAATTACTTTCAAAACAACCGAATTTAAAATGGAATAACAAATAAAAATTGTGGGAACTATTCCTCATCATCCCTCTTCTATTAGTTATTACTTGCAAATGAGTACCATCTCTTTTCGCCTTTTGTGTGGAAATTTTTTTATGAATGCTTTAATTCCCATTAAATTGTGTTACTGTGAAAATAAGGATATAAACTGAAAAGATTGATAATCAAAACATTTGATACAGAATGCATATACGTATGTGAAAAAAAAGGTTAAACTTTATGTAAGTTTAGGTTCGTGCCATAAATTTTTTTTTTCTCTCTATCTAGGAAAATTCTACGTTTAGACAATGTAATATTCACATTTGTACATTAAAGTAGAGATGAACTGCAGAAAAATGATAAATTTAGTTTTAAAAAGCATTTTAGTCAATCGATGACTGAGGTGTAAATAACATATAAATTCTATTCCGGAAGAATGAATGATAGAGAGAGCTATCACATCTTTTTTTTTCTAAAAAAAAATACCGTTTCATATGAATAAAAACTTGAGGAAGATAAAAATTATTTAGTTTATTTTATAGGAAATTTTTTATTTCTCACGGTCAATTAAATTGAAATTCTAATAGGTAAAAGTTTCTTTATTAAGACAAAACAAGGCAACGACTCATTATGATCAAAATACAAAAATTGAAGAATGAAAAGCCAATAATTCGTGAAGAAACACCGCCATGAAGCCATATGAGTTCATCTTTTATATTACATTCTGAAATTTTATAAATTCAATTTTCTCCATAATTCGTTTGCGATATCGACAATCACTGACAAAAAATATTCAAAAGGTACTAGTACTCATTTCACGTTCTATGTTTCCAAGGCATTGACAAGTTTCCTTAAATTTTTTTTTGTAACGTTCAATTAAAAATTTAAACAGTACGAATTAGATAATTCCTATCAAAAAACTGAAAAAATGTATATGACAAGTCAGATTTTGTTCAGTAATAAAAAAATAAATATTTCAGTCATAGAATTATCCTAAATTACTTAATCTATGGTGTGATTCTACCATATTCTAACGAGATTGCTGGAATCTTAGTCTGATGAAGCTCTTGCATTTCAAAAAAGGTATTGATGAAATGCAACGAAATGTTTCAAATTTTGATGAGGACTTACTATGATTTACAACAGCTTGAGCTTCAGAAAGCAGACTACAGGATTTGCCATGTACATCAACATCAATTTGATGGCTGGTGCCAGTTATCTGATCATTAAGTACGAATGCTTTACGCGTTACTTTGTTATACTTTGGCCATTGTGGTCTGGGTACACTGCAAAAGAGTATATTTTAGGAGTGGACAACTAGGGACAATTTCCGACTAGAAGATTTGAAATTATATCTTTATAATTAAATTAGAAAACATCATAGATTGTGGCCAAAAGTACCAATGATCATTGCTACCATAATTAATCAAAAACTTTTTAAACTTGGAAGAACGAACCCTTCAGCAGCGAAAGTGGTCCAGTACTTCATGATTGTTTCCGAAAAACGTCTCTCAGAATCAATTTGTGACTGTGAATATAGATGGCTATGCCTGAAAGGTTGCCCAAATACATATTCAATTTCATAACCATGCATTACTCCCATCCATTTTGGCCATGGATTTGCTGAAGACCTGAAACAGAAAAAAAGAATATATTTAATCAGAAACTAATATTGGAATCTAAAAATAATATGAAATCGAGTAATTAGTTAGAAATGAGAAATTTAACCAATATAGAATAAAAGCGATTATAATTGAGATAAATTAAGCTCAACATAAAAAGTAAATTAAGTTTAATATAGAATAAGTTTAACTTGACATTTCTGTTCCTTTCAACTTCAGATGCCAAGACTTCCACGAATCTTGTTTTAATCTTCCACTTTAAGATCCTTTTTTTTCAGAATGGGCTTGGAACTGCACAGCGAAGGAGTCAAATAGAAAGAGGTCCAGAGATGGACTGTTTGCTTTTTTGCTTCATCAATATGAAAGCTGGGGAAAACAGCTGGAGAAAGCAAAATCTAAATTGAAATGAATGTAAATTGAAATTTGAAATACCTTTTTGTAAAATAATACATATACACGGAGCCATGAATATTATCGGCTAGAATATCAGCAAATTCGATCAAACTACATGTGAAGAAGAAATCTCCAATAAAGCGTGCAACGCCATCACGTAATTTTTCTTGTGGATTTTCGCTTTCCGATATCTAAAAAACGTAAAGAAAGATAATTATAAAAATAGAGAAAACTGAAGTGAAATTAAAAATGACTTACATAAGCCAAACTGCCGATGATTTTATTTCAATCATTAATTCAATAAAAATTGAGCCATTAAACTGACCTCCTCATATGCATGCAGCAGTGCATGTCTCACTAATTGAGAATCATCAAAATAGGGAATAAATGATTGGATTGAAGATGCGTATTGTGCTCTGAAATGAAATTATCATTAAATTTTGAAAATTTCCAATCATCAATAAGTTAAAAGTTTTAATGTTGCAGAAAAATAAATAGATTGGACAAAGAAAACTATTTCCAAGCTATTCCAATTTTATTTCTCGAAATATAAGACTTAAGCAGGGTTACTTACAAGAAAGAGAAGGAGAAAAATAAACCTATTAATCAAAGCTCGATTAGAGGGATCATCAGCAGATATAGTGTGATTGAATTGAAAACCCATTTTAGGACTAAGAAAGTAATAAGGCAACCAGTATGTGCCTTCATCTTTCACTGAACCAATCAATACGCTTATATCCTTGATGAAATCGCGCATCTTCAATTTCGTAAATAAATTACCCTAAAAAAAAAACTACCAAATTGAAGTAAGCTATCATATCGATTTCGTCAAAATCTCTTTGCAAATGTTTTTTGGCGTAGCTAAAATTCAGAAGAATTGCGAGTTGCGATTTCAGAATTTCAAAATTATTCTGAAGAACGTAGTATTGATGAAGAGAAATGATGCTAGCCAAGAAATGAGCAAAGAATATTTGAAATTTTATAAAAAAAATTTACTGCTTTAAGGCATTATGCAACAGAAGGCATAGTTGCGCCTTTAGCGAAGCACAAAGCTAACCGAATGAATGATTCGTTAGTTTCGAACCTTGAAAAAATGTTCATCTTCTTCGACAGGCACAAATGGGAAAGTCATCGGCAGAATCTGTTCCACGGCAACAGCATCGGCAGCCTTCTATAAGTTCATACTTTTACTTTGCAGATGTCCAGAAAGTAAATGGTACTTCGGAACACGTTGAAAAATGACGCATACTAAGTTAAATTGCACTATTTATCATCGAACGGTAAAAAATTTGTATGGTCAAAGCCCTAGTTCAATTTATTTTACTTCATCTAAGACTGTTGATACTTCGTTAAAATTATTGGGAAAGATAGAAATTCACAGAAAAAGATGACCCATAGAATAATCTATAAATCTAACATTTCAGAATTTGGCTTTTATTTTTCTTCAAATAATTAAACTTTCTAATTTGAAAATTCCAAATTTTAAAATTGGACTTCTTACTGTCGTGAATTAAATTATCAAATACCTGTATTTCTGCAGCAGGTGCTAGCCGGATGCATTGTGCAGTCAAGTCAACATCCAAATTTTTGCCTTGCCCAAGGGTACAGTTCAGTTTTTTTGCCAAAAACATCGACATTTGTAATGCCATGTCCTTTTCTTTTATGGCCCACGAATTTGCTATCGTGCCGCTCTACAGCAATGAAATTAGCGAAACTCTTCGCATTCTTGAATAAAATTTTAAAGATTGAATTTAAATTAAGATTAAATCAGCTCACCATCAACACTGCTCTTCGGAAATAACGGAAACTTCCTGGTGCGAAAAAATGAGCTGTCACCGATGCTGCACCGGCACTTTCGCCAAATAATGTTATCTGCAAAATTTCTTTTTTTTTTTCTTTTTGTGGTTTCATTAAAATTTATAATTCATTATTTCGGTTTGTGAATTATCAAAATTTACAAAAAACTTAATCTTTCTTAGCAATACCTTATTTGGATCACCACCAAATGAGTCAATATTTTCATAAATCCATCGTAAAGCAAGTTGCTGATCCATTAGGCCCATATTACCAGGTATCGATGATTTGCTACCAAGATATAGAAAACCAAATGGTCCAAGTCTATAGTAAAAACAGAAATTAAATATCGTTCAAAAATTAATTACATATGAATATCAATATTTTCAATCAATTTTTTTTTTTTTTTTATAAAAATGCATTGTTGAAAGTTATTCTGTAAGAAAATATATATGCGATGAAATCATTTTATATTCCAAAAGCCTTATAAGTGCATTTTAGTTTATAACAATGCATTGATTATCGAATTTTGAATCGAACAAAATCAAAATCCTCATTAAATAGCTTTTAGGAAGTACCATCCTTTTGGGAAGTAGCTATTTTCGTTTTTAGGAAATATCCATTCTCTATCAAAATTACAAAAAAATGGCGAAGTTTCTTCCGGCCTACTTCACCTAAATATTCCTACAGAGAACTTTTGAACGAAAGATTAAAATGTAATGCAGAACAACAGGTCAGCAACAAGTTAACACGATGCTTTACTGCTTCACCTGTAATTAATATTAATGATGATTGTTTTTTGATGGCTTGCAAGCATTCGCCCATCATAAAGGTCTAATGATGGTGAACCGGAATAAAAGCCACCGCCAAAAATCCATACCATTACTTTCCCGTCATGTTTCTCCGGTACCCACATGTTCAGTGCCAAACAATCTTCATCGTATACCTGTTTGACATATTTTGTTTAGATAAACATAAAAGAAAACTTTGTAAAATTCCTAATTATCGTTAAAATTATCGAAAAACTACAGCTGCCGCAATAATTCACCAAATCAGTAGTTGATCGATCATCCTTCTCACTGTCGATAATCCTAAGTATCTAACTTTTGCTAAACTTACTAATCAAGTATCTTTTTAGTTTACTTGAATTTTGAAAATATTTACATATTTTCTCGAAAGCACATTAACTTTGCAATGAATAAACAGTTAATGACTGTGGTACTTTAATTTAAAGAAACTGGAACTAAAAATACTGGAATTCTTTATCAAACTGACTAATACGATTTCGTTTTATCCTATCATAGTATCATTGGTCCATATGATAAGTAATGTAGAATTCTTTTCAACTTCTTATAGTAATTAAATTTCAAAACATTTTTGCCTATTTTTAAGCAATGTCGGGTGAAAACTGTCAAAAAAATTGATATAACATGAAAAATCTCTTTTCTTTTTTTTTGCAAGACTAATTGTAAGAAACATGTAACCAAAGAGAAACTACATTTGGTGGATTCCACATTTCGGCTCCGGGAAATTGCGGGAATTGACTGTCTGGAGTAATGTAACATGTTCGGGCAAGTTTCTGGGCATCCAGTTCTCCTTGCCACGGTTGAATCATTTCGGGTAATGCAAATCTTCGATTATTAATAGGTGGTTGGGCAAATGGAATCCCGAGGTAGGCATTTACAAATGTGTTATCGAATTTCTGCAATTAAATTAGCTTCAATTTGAATGAATTCATGAATTTCTAAAATTTTATCTATCGAATTCAATAAAAACATTCATGGATTAACATTTATTTGAATCTACCAGAATTCTTCGCAATCCTTTTCATGCTTTTCTACTACAAATGTGATAGCTATCGAAATATTTTATTTCTAATTAGTTTTTCATGCAATATATTTTATTTCCAGTTGCATGAATTCTTTTCATCCAATTTTTACATAAAATGCACTTTCTCTTTTGATTTTCTCATAAATCTTGCCCAAAGCAATATTTGCTTATCGGAGATGTTAATATATCCTTTGGAATGGATGTTGATTTCCACTATGATCATCAAATTTTTTTTTTATCGTGAAGCGATCATCGCATTTCATATCATATCATATTATGATAAAACTATCCTCATTCATTGTCATTCAGAAAAATCTTTCATTCGTTCCTTACTTCTCACTCTAATATCTCAAAGTTATTGTTTGTCCTAATTATTATTTAATTATATAGACTACAATGATGGAGATTTTACCATTCTTACGGATATGTAACTGAATAACTTTTAAAATTTTAATATGTACTTTGAAATGCATTAACATTTTTAGAATATAAGATGAATTTACCTGCTTTACACCTCGAATAATGCCTAATTTAGTGTGGACGACGGGTTCATCTTGGTTTGGTATCTTGAAGGCATTAATCGTTTTGATTGTGGTGAACAAGAATAAATGAAAAGTCGCGAAGTACGGGTGCATCATCGTTCGTCCACATCCTAATAAATCATCCTTGGCTGTGTGTCCTAAAATCCAACAAATTCTTGGGCCACATTTTTTCCTAGATAAGACTGAAAGGCAGTCTTTCTATGTTTTTGCTAGAAAAGTTTATGCAGATTTTTGAAAAATATCGAACATTTGAATGGCCATTTGTTGATTCGTTATGGTTAATCATTTAAAAACTGTTTCAAAAAAAAAAAAAAAGCTACGTTAAACTACTAATATTCGATGATAATTTCAATTTAATCTTGAATAGACAAATAATAAATCTCCCCAGTACATGAATTACAATAAAAACTGAAAAAAAAAAAATTTTAAAACGTGTCATATTGACACATTTCTACGACACACAATAATAAATTGCAATTTTGCAATTTCTGATTGCTGTAATTTAAATGATTTTTAATTAATTTAGCGTTAGTTATTCTAATAAATTCTTACGAATGAAATATCACTGTTCGCAAATGTATGCGTAATATGCATATATTTATACTTTCAATCGTTGTCTTTTATCAAATAATAATTTGCAGAAAAAAAAATACTAAAATGAGAAGCGCAATGGAAAATTGAAAATTGGAATTGGAAAGAGTTTTCCACAAATAACTGTGAAAGGTTAAATCCATTTGTTGAAAATTTTTATTCGAACTATTTCGTTTACTAAATATTTAGCATTTCGAATAAAAATGAATGAGTGTATTTTCAGATTAGCTGAAAATAAAATTTAACTTGACCGAAATTTTAGATGTAGCATTTCTTCTTTCTTCAGTGCCTTCACTTCCATTCTCTTCATCGAGCCTAGCTGTTTTTGCCTAACTCGCACCCTTTTTTCTTTCTCAGCCAAAGAAAAAATCTATGATATCAAAAAATGTGCGAATTGAAATGTTTTGAAATTCTTTGAAATAAAGGAGAATATTTCTAAAAGAATTTCTCAATTATTTCCAATTTACAACCTTACTCAATTCAGATATTTTCTTTTCTTGCGATATTTGTTTATGGATTGTAAAAAAAAGAAAAAAATTCCAGATAATCAATGATATTCATTTTCAGAACTGCACAAACTTTCTGGTACAACATAACCAATGAAGACGAAAATTTTTTCTCTCTTCTTCTCCCAATTTCCAATCTCATCAATTAAAAGTCGCTATAAATTTACTTGTTTTATTAAGGAATAAACTTTGGAAGACATTTCTCTACGTATTATTTCTTTCATAAACGAGCAAACAACTCATTTGTTGGAAATATACCACTGGAAATTCGCATTTTTTTTAAATGATAGTTTGAAGTTTAATTAAAAAATGCACCGCTATCAATTAATTTGCTTTTTTTGCTTAGAATCAAACATGTGCAGTAAAGATTTGAATTAAAATAATGATTTGAAATCTGAAAAGCCAGAAACTTACTGGCCACATAAATGATTTCCTGATCATTTTTTTGGAAATATCATATCACTCATAATTTGCTGAAATTTAACAATTTAGCCATTACGCTGAGGAATACAGTCTAGAAGAAAAATGTGCCTGTATTTTAGTTTTACTTAAACCAATTCTTTCGCCATGCCTAAAACTTCAATCGAAATATGATTTCGAATTAGGATCCAGGTGTTACTAAGAAATTGAAAAAAAAAAAAGATATTCTTACAGTTCCGAAAGGAAGTAAAATAAAATCTGAGATGCAAAGAGAAAAAATTAGAAAGTTTGAGATTTGTTATATGCAGATAATTTGAAAAATAATGCAAATAATTGATAAAAATTTTAAGAATTTGATTTTCAATCCAAAATTTTCTGATAAACATTTGAAATTTGAAAATTTTTTCCACTTCTTCTTATACATTATACAAAATAATAATATTACAAATTGACAAAATATATTAAATTGCAAAAATCATTCCGAAATTTGAAAAAATAAATATTATGGCATTTATTTCAATTATTAAGTCGAATTCGACTTGTTAATTAACTACGAACATTCATACTTCATCAACTCATATTCTCTTATTTAATATGATGCAGAAATTTTATCCGATATTTTTTGGAAAATTCAATTAATTTGTGTATAGTGAAGGAAATTGTAACTTGAGATGATTTATGCTTCGTTCTATTTTATTCTCCAAGTCTCACGCTTCAATAAATTGGAAAATTCATTTCATTTCATTCACACTGACAGCATACTATTTATATAGTCAGAGACATTTTTTTAAAATTAATTCAAAAGCAGATAAAAAGTTCCGAGGAAACTGATCACTGGGACAGGTTCGGAAATCGCTACTCGAAAAATGAAAAATAAAATTGTTGATATTTCGAATGCAGAAATTCTTTTCCGTGACAATGGAAAGGAAAAAGCCAGCAGAATCTTCATATGTATGAAAAACTCACTATGATAAATTACAAATTTTCAAGCAAAAAATCTCCTCTCTTGGAAATGATGCAACTATTTCTTTTAATTGTACTAAAAATGTTCAATTTGCTGAGAAAAGAAAAAAAAAAAAAAAACTCAGAACAGTCAATCCTTTCTGACAATTAACTCTTATTTACTCATTTTAAAAGTTTAATCACGATATCTGTCATTAGACCTTATACTGTCATGACAACAATAATATAAAATGTGAATCATTTCTGATACCTCTCGATTAAAAATCATCGATGCTTTTGTTGAACGGTGAAACTGTTATGAATATGAATATCAGTGGCTTTTATCAAGAAGCAATCTATGGATGTTACAACATCGAAACTATACCAGTTAAAATTTGAAATATTGACAACAAATGATGAGAAAGTCGAAGGTTTCTAAAATAAAGTATTTCAGAAGCTTCGAGAAGAAAGAAGAGTATGTCTTGGCCTGTTGTTCTTTAGATACTTACCATAAATTATAAAATGTAGCAGATTCTTAAACTCTAGCAATTTTGTAATTAAAATATAATATCATTTTCTTACTATACTACATGTTTTGGAGAAAAGTTGAACCCAAAAGCGATTACGTAATTCAATCGATTTTGAAAGTCATTTTAAGGTTTAAATTCTTCAATATGTGCGAGAAGGATTAGAAAACTAGCAATTGGATTCTAATTTTCTTCGAATGAATTTTCTCAGGTATTGTCGGAAAAATCGAAATATTTTTTTGGAATATAAATATGATGGAATGATCAAAGTATTGTGTATATCTCGGAATAAAGGCCCTTGGCCAAGATATGGATAAGTGACTCATTTTATCTGCGAAATATTGAAAGTTTCTACTATACACAATATTTCGGTTATTTCATCATATCTATATTCCAAAAAAAAAAAAAAATATTTCGGTTTTTCCAACCGATATCACTAAAATCACTAAAACTACCATTAGGATTGAATAAATCGTTATTTCGAATCTATAAAATTTGTTTTAAATAAATTCCGATAGTAGAACGATAAGCTCAATGTTTCCGATTTTCTCATAATTGGAATAAAAAAAATCCGAAGATCTCCCAGAGCCGTAATTTTTTGTTTGCGTTTTGCTGTGTTAGGCGGCTTCCCAGCAATTTCTTTTCATCTTTATGTTTTATCAAAAACTTTTTTTTTGTTGCAATAATATATAAATCTTTCTGAAAATGATAATGAATCAATGATATATTCCTCTGTAACAATAGAAAAACATATCGAAGAGAGAGATTGCACCTAAAAGATTGTTTTGTGTATGATACTTATTTTATTGATCTGATAAATGAAAAAGAGATGATAAAAAATAGGCATTTTTAATTATAGTATTAAAATGTACAAAGTCACATAAAAGCAAAAATAAATCCTTTATTTTTTACTTCTTTTTTTAAAATAAATTCTTTATTTTCTTAAAATATCTGAATTTGACAAACACTGAAAACGTGCATTAATGCTGAACCAGTGATGGTTTTTCGTTTTAGGTATCGTTTATCAGCTAAAGCCAACGAATCATTTAATTTTGAAAAAAAGTAGAATTAAACAATTTTCGAAGCTAAAAATTAAAATTTTGAGCATTAGTCCAGAGATATTGCAAACCAGTTCTCTATATGTTCAGCATAATAGTTTTTGAATCTCAATTTTTCTCGTCTTCCGCATAATAAACTTAGATCCAATTTCGGATTATCTATGACCAAATTTCTCACTAAAGTCCGAGAAAATCCAAAAAAAAAAAAAAAATCCAAAGTAAAAAAAAACCAAAAATTCCAAACTGAATAGTAATTTTTTTTTTTTTTTTTTTTTTTTGAAGCTCACACTTTATAAAAATAGAAAATATCTAATTTCAAAGTAAAATAAGGTAGAAGTATGCAGTTTGCAGTTTTTATCCGAGAAGGACTTTTGAACTCACATTTTTGCTTTTCAAGAACTTCATTATTCATAAGATAATTAAAACTTATAAACTGCATACTACAGAACATTTGCTATCGTCGGAACTTTTATTTCAATTTCTGCATGATAAATTCAGTAAACAATGTTTTTTGCTTTTCCATAATATATCATATCCATTTTTCCTATTTCGAAATATATTAAAAATTAATTAGCGAGAAATGAGAAGAGAAAAAAAAGCGATAGACCTTCTATTACTCCATAAGGCTCAATCATAAAGGAATTAGCTAGATTTATTCTAGAAATAGTTTTCAAAATATACCGAAATTAAGAAAAATTAATTTTACGGTATCAAAATGCCAAAATTTCACTTTTTATTTTATCATAAAGAATCATTAATTATACCATACCATCAAAAGGATTTGAATAATTTTGTATGTGTATGTTCTTGTTACACTTTTGCAACTTGAGAATATTTCAGGCGGAAAGTACAGGGTTATGCGTATCTGAAGACAAGATATCTTTTAAAAGTAGCGATAATTCTCAATTAATCATCAGTAAAAAATTGATTGCCTCAAAAGTTCATATTAAAGACTGATAAAACTGAACCTATCAGAAGTATGCTTATCACAAACGAAACTTATAACAGATGAAAATTAAATATGCAGGATAGATTCTAGCTGATCTGATTTCTCCTCTGAAATTTCTCAGTATTATTTGCTATAAATTCGTGTCTCCCTCTGTTCCATGAAATGAAAATTTTTACTCCAAAGTTTTTAAAGAACTGAACTTTATAAGGCGCCATAAATCATAATTTAGTGTTTACAGAAAATTTCAATAATTTAGAATTTGCAAATATATTTGTAAATTATTCAAATTTTCTATAGATATTAAAGTGTGGCTTATGGTACTACTAAGTTCAATTCTTCAAGAACAGAAAAATCTCTAGATCCATTTTATAATGTTAATACAAAATAATATACTGATGTTAAAGTTTCCGAAGGTAAAACCGTGAAAATGGACACTATCATCAGAAGATATAATTTTTCTCAGATTTATTTTTCACAGCATATTTCACTGAAACAAATGAACGGGAAAACACCGATAAAATTAATCCTAGGAGCCAAGCTATATGAAAACTTCATGAACAATCAAAACATTGTCTCCAGCTGCCATTTAAACAAATTGTGGGTTTTAAATCGGCTTAAAAATATCAATAAATAAATTATGAGGATTTGATTATCTTAATTTTGACAGATTAAAGCTATAAGCATTTATGAATTAATAATAAATTTAGTTTCTCACTTCGTTTATATTATCCATTCGTTTATAATTTCTTATTCACATATAAACTAAAATTACACAATCTTGAATATTTTACTTCGATAAACGTTTGCATAGTGAAAGTCATATACCTTAAAGTTATCTCAAAATTGATGCATGTATATATGAAGATAGAAAATTAAAAAAAAAAAAATTGGAAAATGACGAGTGAGGCTAGAATTAATTGTAGCTAATTTGATTATTCATAATTGTTCACTCATTTGATGCTTGTTCTTGTCACATTAATCTATTTGAAAAACTTGTTACCTAGTCAACTATTAGCAAAAATTTTGGAACTTAATCATAATACGATAAATAACAAAGGGGGAAAAGTAAAAGAGGCGGAAATGGATAATTACAAGAAGTTTGCAAATGAATTTTAGTGTAGCAGAAAAGTTTAAATATGGTTAGAGCAATGTCAAAACAATTGGTATAGACAAACTTTAGAATAGTATCAAAAACAATCAGTACCAACCAACAAATATTTAAAATATCCAAAATCTTTCGCATTCCTCAACGACATCCCTTATGTACATCCATTTTCAGCATATCCTCAATAAATAATTCTAGCACTTCCCTTCTACAGCTACATTAAGTTAGTCTTTCTAAATTCCAAATTTGCTTTACTCAGCAGCGACTATACAAGCTGAATATGCAATGCAAGTACATCCGAGAGTAATAAGAGAACTGGAAGATTTTGAGGCGAATATCGCATTTCTGTTTGAGTTAATCTTTCTTCTTCAGAAAGCATGCGACAGCAGCACAATGGTGTGCTCAGGATATCAGTTGAGTGAAGAGTATGATGATGAAGATGAGAAATGCAGAAGGCTTAGAGAAATACTGCAGTTTTCAAAATATTTAGCCAAGCTTTTTTAGGCATCTCTGCATTGCAGCACAAGCAGATTAAATTAGACTCATGGATTTGGGAAGGACCAGATTGCTGTCACAAACATTTAAATGCCGAAGTGGTGATTAAATGTGTATTAATGGATTGTACGAACGAATTACTGAACGAATCAGTAATGATTCTATCCGGAAATTTGACGCTGATAATGTCTGTATTTATAAAATCAATGAAATTGAACAAATACTCATTAGCGAAATTGTACAATTAAATGATTGTTTCCCTCTCTAAAATTGAAAACATTTTCCATTTTGATCCAACGCATCAGAATGGGAAGCGAATAGATAAATGCACAAAAAAAAAAGAAAAACATTGCTTTTGTTTGAGGGAATAATGACAAGTAATTTCAAGCTAAACGCTGAAAATAGAAAATCTTAACTGAAGCATATCCAATTAGTCTTCCATCTTATCAGGAGAACGTTTAATTAAAAAGAAACAATGAATGATAAAGAATCACTAATATATCTGCATTGATAGCTGCAGGATGTGCGGATGATGACAGATGATGCAAAGGTGTTTTCGTATATTATTTACTAATTAACGTAGAAATTATATCCATGAAGTAGTAGTTCAAGAGTTAGCAATCGAGAACAGAAGTAGTAGTAGAGATAGGAGTTAGAATAGGAACAGGGCTCGGCTTGCAAGAAGTCGAAATTTGATTTCTCAAATTGACAGCTGTCAACCGATCCCGGTGCACTTGTCAGGTGAGAAAATCAGGCGCATTTCGAGATTTTCATCCGGAGATAGGTCTCCTGGATTGCCTGCCTTCTTTTATTTTCTTTCACTATTGCTACCAATCAGTCATTGAAAGCATTTATTATGAACGCTGAAAATTGAAAAACAATTCTGATTTTTGAATTATTTCCGGTCTTAAATTTAGTTTTCGGGCTAGAAATATATTTCCACCCTGAGGGATTCTTTAAGATATTGATGAAAGTTTATCAATCAGGTCTTATTTGCAAAAAGTGATCAGGTAAGCTTGTCATCATATTTAGCAGCTTCTCAAAACTTGATATCTGTTGGCAAAGTTTTGAAATTCATGAAAGTATACATCCAGGAATTTCTCAAAATGAATTGCTGAAAGATTTAAAACTCAAAATTCGATATTTTTGAAGTTCAATGGTACTTACATCTGCTAGGCAAATGATTTCAACATGAAGATGAAGAACATCCAGAAATTATTACGCTATTATCTGCAGCGATTTCTATTACGCAAAAGAGATCGTTAAATCATTGCGACGGTTCTTCCTCATCTATCGACCTATAAATCAAAATTTTTAAAATCAATATTTTGGACGATGGTTCCATTGATAGCATTATAATTTTTAACTTACTTGGCTTACATTCTTCTTGCAATTCACTTTATTCACTTATTTGATGATATGCGGATCTGTCGTGTTCCTGTAATTCTAATATTTCAATTCAATTAATTCTTCCTTTTTATCGATAAACTTTATGCAATCAACGAAAAATGATGAAAGAAGGAATTGATATTACTCTGAATATTGGACAGAACTATAGGCATACAATCTTGTATATTCTTTCTTAGATCTTCGAGAATGTCCTTTTTCTGCAATTCCAATTAAATCAGCTGAAAAGTGCATTTAATCTTTGATCTGACCATTTTAGACACACATTTAAATTTGCCACCATGTCCCTCTATTAATCATTTCATCTTGATATAGATTCTTGGTAATTTTTTGTCGAATAAAATTTGACTCATCACTAGAGACTGACTGGAGTAGAAGTGATTACTCCACTTGTACGTGCAAACTTAAGTAAAAATTCATGAAAGACTGACTGTTTTTATTGAGGTTTTTACAACTAACTTCTCAATTACTCTAACTTAAAATTTTAGTTAACCACACGGATTTTAAAATCTCATTGAAAATCTTAGAAACGATAGAAACTTCCAGTAAATTCAGAAAATTCACTAAAGAATAATATGCTCATTTCAAAATATTTATTTATCTTCCTTATTCTTCAAGCTGTCAAAAGTTTAAATAATCCAACCAACTTAGCTATACATCTATTGTTTTCTCCTCTGCTTGAAATTTCAAAGAAATATGTTGAGCAGAACCACAATGACGTCAAAGATAAGTCAAAAATTTTTTTTGTAGAAAATTCTGGATGATGCAAATTTATTTTTCAAATGCTTAGATTTCGTCATTTAACCAGGAATGAAATTTCAAGAGCAGATTTAAGATAGCAATTTTTTATTCCTATACATTCTCATACAAACCCGTACATAGTAGATAAAACCTTGTTACGCTTAATTGAAAATAAATTCTTATTTTCGTCAAGCAAAATCAATTTTTAAAAATAAAAACAAAAGCCTCCTCTGAGCTTGAACCGAATAAACAATAAATGATAAATCATCGTTCACTTCCAACGATTCAATCATCATGTCAAGTGCCCTCTTCAACGATTTATTTCCTAACAGCTATGTCCACAAAAATATGAAAAATACGAGAGAAGAAAGGATTCGTTTTTTTTTTTTTTTATCTTTTACTACACAAGAAATCAATCGATAATGCTAGCTTTTAGTATTACGTTACGGATAATGGCATTGTTCATGCATTAAGTGAAACTTTTCGTTAAGCAGTAGCAGTGGTAGTAGTACAAAGATATGAGAATTTTCTAAGTTGCCGACATTTTCGAATTACCTTTTACCTTTCTTTCTAATACTTTTTTTTTTGGCGCTATTTTATGCAAATATTTATACGAAATAGCTCTTTGTGGTTATAAATCAAAAATCGGAAAATATTGCTTTTATTACCTTTTAACTTGTAAAAATATTTTCTCGAAGTGCTCTCTCTATATCGAGAAAAAGTTTCCTTCATAGATTACAAATAATTCAAATTGCATAAAATGCGAATATTTTAGAATGATGATTTGTTTCAGTTTGAGTATACCGTAAACTGATATTCTAGACCGAGCATAACCGGAAATTTCAGGCCTAAGGCCAAGAGAATGCGATAATTGTACTCTCATGACTTTAAAAATTAGTCACTTCATAATGAATATTGATATATGTATATATATATGGTAAAAAATACATTTTTGCTCTATTTCTAGTCTTCCAGAAATCTGAAAATTTCCGGAAATGATTTTTTCATTGCTAATTAAGAATAATGCTGTCAAACAGAAAAACAGACTCACTGATAATATAATTTTTGTAATTTGAAAAATGAAAAATAGCTACAAATGAAGCAATTTCATTTTCGAAAAATAATTCTTTGTTGGCAATCTCAGATAATCTATCAGATAGGAGAAGATGAAATATTTGCATATCATATTTGTCATCTTACGTTTCTATAAATAATGTAAACATAAAATAATCGAAAGAAGCTTGTGATCTTTCAAATCGCAAACTGAGAATTCTTAAATTGTCAAAATATGAGTTATCGAAGCAGACAGCCGAAATTCATAGACAAAAGATCATGATGAGAAGTATTCGTAAAATGCCATAGCAGTTTGAAAATATAAATTTAATAGATTATGTTGGAAATGAACGAAAAAACAGAAAGCTATTGGAATATAAATTTGCATTTCAAAAAAAAACAAAATTAAGTAAACAGAAATACTAATATTCCAACCTTAAAATGCTTGCAAATTTGAAACGATAGATTACACTTCATTGAATTCACGTCATGACTTTGTTATACAATAGAATGAATTGTTTCTACTTTCATTTATCAGCAAGCCTTCTTCCTTACTTTCAAGCTCATTATCAATATCAGAGCAAATAATAATCATCTTCATTATCATTATTCACTATCACTAGCTTCATAATTGAATCTATCAATCATTACTATCATCACTAAAATGATAGTAATCAGCTTGTTCACAGAGTGAGCTCACAGGATAATTGAGACTTATTTCTAACTTATCACTTTGTTTTCGACCCGACTCCCTACTCTTCTTGAACAACTTTAATCTATATAAATTTTCAATAAAAGACAAACTTTTCGCGAGATAGCAAAGATTTTTATGGGAAGCATCCAAGAAGTGGATTTTTTCAATTGTTTATTTTTAAAAATTTCTCAAGAAACATTTTCCACTATTCCTCTCTTTTCATTTATTGCTATGGAAAGAGAAGAGATTGAGAATCATTGTCCGATGTGCTTGTCGCCATAACAGAAGGAAGAACTTAATTTAATTTATGTCACATCCGTTAAAGGCATAAAAATTGATTTTTTTTTTGAAAGATGTTTTAAAATTCGCTATTTCGAAAAAAAAGAAAAAAAAAACGAATTTTAAAACATCTTTTAAAATATCCTTTTTTTTTCGTCTATTTTTTGCTCTTCCGCTGTGAAAAAACTTCTAGGTACATATGTGAAAGCAATTGTAGATTTCTAATTTCAAACTATAAATGCATATATCCTTATAATATTATTACATAATGAGAGATTTTGTAATGTGAATATACCTATGCTCTTTGAATAATTTCAAGTTACGATGGATAAATGGATGGCGCAATACGAATATCAAGATTAACGTTATTTTTTCTAATCTTTTTTACACGTCAATGAGTAAATTATAATAAAGTTGCAAAAAAATTACGCCAAAAATACGTTCTCAGTAAGATTGTTTCTCAGAAATTCTCAATAATAATGGCCTAAAACAGATGTTAGTCAAAGAAAATTTGTCAACAAAATGATCTTAGTAAATCCACATATTTTTTGCTTTATTCTAGAGTAATAATTTTAGAATGTCAAAGACGTACTAACGAAGTTACATTTGTCAGAAAATCTTTCGCTTGGCTCATTTGACTCGTAAATAAGCTTACTGAAAATAGATAAAGTGAAAAATTTCAAAGTATCGCTGAAATAGTTTAATCGATTAGACAAAGCGGTGATCTGATTGCAACCAGCTTTGATAAAATACAATAAAAATGGCATTAATATATGTTTGAAGCTGTAATGAGCCTAAAATAAATCACTTCTTGAGCCAAAACATTCTAACATTATTCCATCCATATGGGCAAAACTTGAAACATGAAAAGAAAATATATGAATAATATACTTATCGCTAACGAAATGAGGGAATAAATCAAATAATACAAATTACTCGTAGTTCTCAAATAAACTCAAACTTAGAATAACTCAAAGACACAGAAAAGAGAGCATAAATAGTTTAACAAATCACACAAACAATTCAAAAATAGCTAATCGATATATGAATGAAATTTCTCTGAAAAAATCTATTAAAAAAAATATTTAGAACAAAATCAGAATATTTTGAATTGTATCGAGCATTTGCTGTTGCAGCATGAATAAAGCATGAAGTTTTGAGAAGAGTTAGTGAATAATAAATTCAAAATCGATGAAATGCACATCGTAAGCAAATGTTGTGGACACGAAAGAGTTTGATTTAAATTACAAATTATTTCTAATTGATTTAATATATAATGTTATTTCAAGAATAAACTTTAGCACCTAATTTGCCAATACTATTTTAATATGAAATTTATTAGATTTCCTGGTATTAATTACAAATAAATTTCAAACCGAAAGACTTAAATGCAAAATAGCACGCTAATTTTTGCTATAGCAATTCATAACAGAAATTATTTCTACGACAATAGTAGTATCATTCTTTCATATTCGAATTTTGCTTGTAAAAGAATAAAGAAATACAAAGAAGTTTACTTTTTTTAAATGAATAATCATTTTATCAAATGCTTGTTTATAAAAACATTTTGTAGAAAATAAAATTGCTGAAAAAAAAAAAACTGCCATTGGCAGTTGTTCCATTATCAAAAATTTGAAAACTAATAGGAAGCGAAATTATCAATAAAGTTTTTTAACGAAAATTTCAATTGTATATCATTTTCGGAGAGCAATATAGATCTCTACGGACAATATCTGAAATGAAACTTTCTAATAATCGGCCTATCTTTTTTAGTAAAACTATCATAAATAAAAACTATACGCGTCAATAATAATAGCCTTCGTAAGTTACAAACAAAAATATCATAAATATACATTAAAAAATGTAAATTTCCGATTTCAATTATTGAAAAATTTCAATAATCATTGATTATTAAAGAATTTTTGTTCTAAAAAAACTTCAGAAAAACCGAAAAAGATTGAAAATTTGATTATAAGAAAATACTATTTGTACAAGATAAGGAGAAAGCATATTACCTTTCGAAAAATCTAACTATATCAAAGTTATTCCTTCAAAACAAATAAATTCTTGAGTTTGAATGACGAAAAAAAGGCACAGTAAGAAAGAAAATTCAGCATTTCGCCTATTAATTTCATTTTCACTTGTTTGATATGATATTTCTTCTTCGTAATGATATGAATGGTGGATTTTCAGAATTATTCCATTTCGGAATATTCTAACATTACACAACTTTACCGGTTGACGATACCAGATGTCGATTAATAGCAGTTTCTGATGATATTATTCTGTCAAATGAGAAAAGTAAGTAAGCGTGTAAAATATAAAAAATAAAATTAAATTAATTAGAAATGCTGATTCAGTTGAGCGAATGGATGAAGTTAGAAAAATGAAAAGGAAGATGATTAAGCAGAACAGACCACTTCCTAGAGGATGACATAAATGTGTGATGCAGAAAATGGGATTTCTGGAAGACATTCTGGAAAAGTCCCATGTGGGGAAACAAAAATTTGGAAAAAGTTTTGCAAAAATTGTTGGATGTCGTAATGAATTTTAAATAATTTCTCATTTTACAAGACGTAGTGTCAATAAACAAATGATAGAAACATTTCCAATTGTGTCTTCCTTAATCTTTGCCCTCCAATTCATAAACCATTTTCTTCCGGTTAAAATACTCATACTTTTGATGAGAATATTTTTTTGTGGATTTTTTAAATGGCTCACTCATTCTCTGCAATCCATGCCGTGCAGCTAATTAGAGATTTTATGGCATTTCGAAACAATTTCCTATTGGTAATTAACAACAATTAGTTGACTAGTTTGCAGTGATTATATTATGAGGCAGTCCATAAAATTCATGGATGTAAAAATACAATGATAAAGCATTTTATGAGAGTTACTCGATTAGGAATTCATAATGCATGAAATTAGAATAATTGAGAGAACAATATCAGTAATAATATCAGATTAAATGATTTAATCAAATAGAGACATTTGTCAAGGTTTCTAAGACGTAAATTTTGATTCTAATCCTAATTAACATAAGACATTTCAAAGCAGAATTCCAACTATGCTAAATCGAGAATTTTTTGTTAATTTATTCGTAAGTTTAAAAATGCTGATATATTTTTTGAAGTGAAACTTTTATTGTGTCAGATGACTTCTGCATTATAATCAACTTTCTGCAAAATTCGCTTCAAAAATAATTGTTTATCCAAACTTTGTTTCGTTGCAAAATACTATTTATCGCTCCTGTGGAGTGTTATTTCGGGTTCTCTTGCAAGCTTTTTCTAATATTCCCGCAATTCAAATGTAAACAAAAATCGGATGGAAGCATAAAATATTTGAAATGAATGAATCAGAATGGCTCGTTATTTCTCATAAACGAATTGTTTATATACTTTTTCAAACTCAATGAAATAATAGATTGTCTTCTCTTATTGCATTCTGTCGTACTATATTTTTTTTTTTTTTTTTTTGAATATTGAAAATTTTGAACGAACTGAGGGAACAATATTCTGCATGCTTGCATGATTACCTCCCATCGACAGCTTCAATGCCTTTTTACTGTCCATTTTGCAAACTTATTCCTTCTTCTACTGCTCTACTACGACAGTGGCACACGCATGCAGGTAATGATCTCGTTTTAATTTCCAATCTTTTTTATATTTTCTTGCTGCTTTACCGTATCCCTCCTCTCCCATCCATATCAATTTCCGTATCTGCGATAATTTTCCTAACTTTGATATTAAAGCAATTAGCGTAAATTATGACAAATAAATTATTTATGAGTAGCATTATCGGTTACTTTAACACATAGTCTGCTCAAATTTTTGCAAAAATTTACATCTTAAGAATAAGATACAGGTTGTACTGAAAAATGTTAAACTTTTTCAAAGATGCTGAAATGTGACAAAAACAGAGCAGTACACACTCGAACACGACGACAATCTATGGAAGTCAAACGATCAGTAGCTGAACAATCGCATCTAGCTAAGCCATCATCATCATCAGCTTTCGGAATTCACAATGAAGGAACAATGCACATTGGACAAGATACCATTACTCCTGTAACTAAATTTTGTCTTGCAGAATAAATAGCCAAATTCAAAAGTTTGCAGTATGGGAAATCAGAATTCAAACTTCTGGAAATCTAAAATTTCAGTTTATCGAGATTAGGTTGTTCAAATTTCAGAAGATTGTTTTCGAGACATCCTGCAAGCGTATTCATCGTTACTGTGCCGAAACTGGCCGCAAATTAATGGGTTTCCAAGGGCCACGTGGTCCATCAGGACTAAAAGGCGTTGTTGGACCTCCTGGTACCATGCTTTCTGAATCTTTGATTGAAAAAAAATTCACAGAGCTAAAATGATGCCTTCGATACTTTTTATAAACAAAATTAACTAGAAAAACTCCATAAGAGAAATGAGTGCGCAAAAATAATACTGATAAAAGAGTTTTTATTCATGAAAACATCAGAATACTGTATGTATCTTTTGGACTTTTCCTTTCAATTTTTCATAATTTTAAAGAGGAAAAAATTAATTGTCCAAACATTTTGCAGGGGAAAGAGGCGAACAGGGTAAAATTGGTCTAACTGGATTAATCGGTAGTACTGGTAAGGAAGGACGGCCAGGCATTAGCGGTTAGTCATATAAATCAAAAAAATTCTTTTAAATGAATATTTCGGTATATTAAAACTTTTAAAGTTTGATAAGAAAGAAAGAGCCATTGATTAACGAACTTCGAAAGTTAGGCATATTCTAGATATTATCGAAGATTATAAATCTTTTTTTAAATTATTTTCAAATCTGTATTGTGAACTTTCATTATACGAAGAGTTAGAAGTATTGTTATTGCTTCTAAATGAATGTTTATTGTTGAAATTTTAGGCCGATGTAACTGTTTATCTCCAAACTTCTACTTGCAACAGGCTACTGTATCCCGACCACCTATTACTCAGGTAAAGGAAAATACTGTACCAGATACCTTTTTGAGAGGAAATTTTTGGTAGCAAATGTCGCATTAGAGAAATAAAATGTACTTATTCACTAAAAAAAATCTTCTGACTTAAAGAAGACAACGAAGAAGAGTTAGAATCGGGAATTCTTGAAACAAATATGGAATTAAAATATGGGAGGACAGGAATCAATGTGTGGTACAAACAAAATCACAAATTTTTAATTAAAAAAAATCAAAACCATGAATTGATCATCAAACAAACGAATTCTGCATGAAGTATTAATTTGAATAATAGAATTTTGACAGGTGACAGAACTGGTACCTTTTAAACCGTTTACAATTCCTTCCGGTCCAATCATCGACAGTTTACCGCCTATAGGTAAAACAGTGAAAACTACACCAAGAATGCTGAGAAAATCAACAGTAACATCTGAATCTACTTCATCATCACTGACTTTGCCAGGTTGATATTGTAAAATGCTGCAAAGTTATTTATCAAAATATTCTAACTCGCAGTGGCAAAATATTTCTTCCATAACTTTACAGTATATCAACATTTTTCTTCCTCACTTTTTTATCACTATTTGCTGGGCCATAACTTCTGGCCAATGAAGTGAAAGAAATCTTACTCACAAGGCTCTTTAGAAGCGTTCTCATAATATTTATACTCAAAAAAGTGATGAATAAAAAATAGTTATTAATTATGCATGCAAGAAGATTTTTTGATATTTCAGGGTATTATATAACGACGAGAAGAGATTTTATTGCAGTTTCGACAACAATTAAGCCGTACGATGGACTACCGACATTTGGTTATAACAGAAGAGGTGTGAATAAAAATAATTTATTGTAACATAAAAATATTTAAAAAAAGATCTTGTTAAGTTAATAAAAAAAAAAAAGAAAATTAAAAAAGAAAGAAAATAAAAAGAAAATTGCCTAGAAGTATTCATTTATTTTGCATAATACTGAAAGACAGCATTAATGGTTTTTGAGGATTTTGCAAAGAGCAGCCAAATATCTTCTTCTTTTAATTTTCTTCACCACAAAACCAATCGATAATTCATTCTTAGCACTACATTTTGTTATTATCTTTTTCAAAATGCATTAAAATTGTTTCAGCCCATTTTAAGATTAATTTTTTTATTTTTGATATAATCTTAATTTTATCATTTTTAGTTTGTCTCTTGGATGCTATTGGCATTCCAGTACTTCATGCTGAATCGCAGTATAGTTCGGTTGGATCATGGATGCGTGATAATTCGCCGTATAATGAAGAAATGGCGAAACGACGTTGGGTGACAGATGATTATGCTTCACCCGTACTCTATGAATACGAAAATGAGAGACAGTTGATGAACAAGAAGCAAAAAATCAAGTACTAATTTAAATTCTATCTTAGTTAAATTCATTAAAGTTAATTTATTATTCTTTTCAGTAACGGTTCACTGAATTATTGTTGATAATTATAATTTGTAGCCTTTCCCAAAGTATGAATGTATATATTTTCGGAAGTTAGATAAATTAAAGTTAGATAGATCTTGCTTACTAACAGTCATGTATTGAAATCGATTTTTGTAATTTTATGATGTGTAATTAGAAATAGATGACGATTGCATAATATTTCCAGCATTTTTCATAACCTAGAATCTATTTATGTGGAAATAAAAGTATGAATTTACATTGAAAGCTATAATTTCTCATTTCTTTTCCTTATTGATTTTTTTTTCAATTTGAAAAAAAAATGACTCGTATCATTCATATTTTTTATCAAAATTATCACTATTCAGATATTATATAGACTATTTGGCTTCCGGTACAGGTAATATCATCTATAATGGTTCATATTACTATCATCGGCACAGCTCAAGCATGCTAGTTAAGTATGACTTAGAATCGACTAATCAAATACAGATGGATTTGGGCGATATTTCATATCGTGATTGTTCCAGGAAGCCAGATCATACATTTGAGGTATGTGTCCATCTCAATAATCAAACTAATATAATATTAATTCTATACTTGCTTTGTGATAATTTCTGGAACTTAAAGATTGCTTTCTTTCCTCAAAAACTTTACTTGAAAAAAATTAACCAGATGTTCAAATGGAAAGATTTGAAGAAGAAAACAAAAATGTTTTTTTGATCCTTTACAAATTAACTTGCTTGATAAAAAAAAAAAAAAAAATTCAAGATATCAACTGAAGGATTATATCTTTTGTTAGCATGGTAACATCAAAAAGCATAATGAATTGATAAGACTGATTAGCTGAGAATTCCTTTTGGTTCCTTTTTCAAACCAAAACCGTTTGTTGTTTTCATATATTCTAAATGCTGGCAAGTGATCAAATTCGTTTATACCATTCTAATCAATTGTTAGCCAATAAATGCTTATCAACTATTCATATCATTAGTTAAATATTTATGGCATTAATTTGAAGAATTGCGACAAAACGGAGCGTGACGTATGGTTATATGACCGTCCTCATAATTATGTTGATTATTCGGCTGATGAGAATGGACTTTGGGCAACTTATGTACGATCCGGCATGCAGCATGTTACTGTCAGTAAAATTGAGCCGGTAAATTATATCGCATTGAATTTCTGGCCATTTTTTGTTTTATGGCTAAATTTTCTTTTCTTAAATACTTTTTTTTCTAAATCCTAAATTTGTCCTTTTCGTCCTCCTAATCCATCGTGTACAAATGATAATCTAGTTTTCGATGACGCATAACAATTAGTAAAGATAAACATGGAAATTTTCTTCTGTTTCTTAAGATTATAAATTATCAATGATCTGTATAATCTTTATATTGATTTACTTTTATCATTTAGTCTATTATCACAAAAAAAAATCACAGGTACGTTTTTAGGTTTTAGGTAATGTTCGATTCAGCAATTGCCATATGAAAAATTCTTTCAAATAATTCCCCGAATCTTATTAAAGTTACAATTTTAGGACATGCATGTAGTTCGAACGTGGGATATTTATGAATTAAATGCAACAGGTATAGCTGAGACATTCATTATGTGTGGCATATTATATGGCTTAAAAAGTGCCACAGATCGAGATACTGTTATCAATTTTGCCTATGATTTATTTAGGTAAGTCTATTTGCATTACTGATTTTCGCAGAAATGAATCAGAAAAGAGAATTGATTTATCGATCACCTAATGAGTAAACAATTTATAAGGAAAGATATTTATCGATAAATATTCACTTAAGACATTTTGACATTTTGAATTATTTCTTTTAATAGATTACTTTATTATTTAAATAAGATATAAATAGCCTGTTCTGTTCAAATTTTAATTTTTTTTAGCAAAAATATATAATTGTAGAAATTTAAAAGAAATTCTCTTCAGAAACAAAACGATAGATGTAAATGTGAAATGGTATAATCCTTACGGTGGTATGACCATGTTACATTACAATCCAATTGATGGACGTTTGTACTTCTTCGATTCAAAGCGATTATTAAGTGTAAATGTTCGCGTAGAAGGTCAAATCGATCAATTCAAATTTCCGGATTTTGACTAATTAATCCTTAAACATTATAGAAACATCAACCTATAATATGCCAATTTTCCTCATTTACTTCTGAGTCAAGATTACTGTGGAATATATATCAGTGATATCAATAATAATCGTATCGGAGGAAGCAAAAGTAGAATATAGCTAGGGATAGCTGGACTGCGGTTCACCAGATATTTCTTCATGATATTCTATGAAGTTGGATATCTTATTCAGTATCAAAAAACCTGTATTATTAATTCCAGTGCAAGTGGAATTATCATATGAATAAAATAAGGTAGAAATTAGATAAATTAGTGAATCATTAAGAAATGCTTATATTTGAGCATTTTCGTACTAATATAAAATTACAGTCAGTGATATCCATCCAATCAATGATAGTGACATTTAAAGACAAAATTGATACTAACTTTTAGATGTTTTTTGAGACAAAGCAAATTTTTGATGTATGTTGCACTTTTATGTAAAAGACGATTGCCTTTTTCATTCCTTGTTGGAATTTCCATTTGAAAGTTTTAAACAAAGTGTAATGGAGAATGTTTCTAAAATAATACTTGAATTTTGCGAAAAAAAAAATTTGAGAAAATGTCTAAAAGACTAAAATAAATATAAATTCTTCAAATTATTTTTTCTATATTTGGGCCTATATATTGACTATTTTTGAAAACTTTAAAGAAAGTTTAGTAGAGAAGCTTACTAAAATAATATTTGAATTTTCTATAATAATATTTGAAAAAATAATATTTAATGACTTTCAATGAAAAATTTCATGCTAAGAATAATGAACAAAGTGTCAAGTATTTCATTTGTTATTTTCTTATTTTCGAATAACTGATTTAAAAAAAAAAAAAAAAAAAATGAAATTCGACACATGTATCTTCTTTCATCGATTTCTTTACTAGAAGCGGCATTCTAAAAATTTTGAGAGGTTGAAAATAATTAAGAAGCTACACCGAACATAGAAAATTTCATTTTCAAATGTCCAAACTTTTTTTTTTTTTTGGCTTTGAAACGTTTGCTTTGCTATTGTTAATTTCACAAATTTTGCTTCAAACTTAGTTTTTAAAGAATAATTTTTTACTAATATTTGCTTCTCATTACTTTTTTCTGTATATTCCCTTCGACATTTTCTGTTTAATATTTTTCATAATCTTTCACAAAGTGAAATTAGAGAAGTTATAAATTTTATTTTAATGAAAATTTGAACTGAGCTAGTTCAGAACTCAACTTTAGCTTTTCATGTGATTATTAGAGGTTGCTGTTAATATTTTGCTTATCATTCCTATGGAAAAAAGGAAAGTATTTATTGCTGAAATGAAACAATATAATAATGGTAAATTATTAAGTTATTCATATCATATAGAAATAACAGATCCAGAAACACCTAATAAATTATAATAAATAATGATAAATAAGTTGTAATAAGTAACAATAAATACGGTTCACAAGAATAGTAATTAAGCAATAATAATAGTAGATACGGTTAGCAATAACAATAGTAACTAATAATAATTATAACAATTATAATAATAATAATAATAATAAAAAAGAATAATAAATAGAAATAAATTATAATAAAGAAATTAAAATAAATATTAAATAATAATGAATAAAAATAAAGAATACTGAATAATAATAAATAATAGTGAATGATTAGTCATTCCTTTGTAACCTTCAACTGGGGTCAATTTCGATTACTCTTGCGCGCCAACAAAGGCACATCATCATCACGCGCTAACAAAGGCGCCCTTTTCTGTCATTTTATATAGGAATGTCGACGAGAGCGGTTTAGTGCTCCGACTCGAGTTTGTTTCCCTTTAGTCGTTTTCTCCTTTTTTATTTTATAAATTTATCATTAGATTTGTTTTATTGATATTATTGATTTTTTACTGTTGCGTAATCTATATAAATAATAATTAATGATAAATAATGATAATCATAACTGTGCAAAATTTTGTTAATATTTGCATAGTCTAGTTTATGCTAATTGTTTAGGTGTGGCATTGCTTGAGAAAGTTTGTTTAAAAAATTTAGTAGCATATAAACTAAATGTATCACGAATTTTAGAACTTAAAGAAGAAAATAATGTATTTTACAAATGATAAATCGGGGGAACATTTTAAATGCTTTTATTGGTTTTTACATTTCTAAATAGTCAATAATTTGCCGTGCCATTTGGCATAATTTTTGATTCTCAGCGAATTTTCTGTAAAATTTCAACCAGTTCCTTTAATTCTGTTTCTAAAGTTTTTTTTCTCAAAACTTAAATCGATATTGTATAGAAATGTTTTTGAAATTGAGGAAATAAGAATATTCTATATTTCATTTTAACCCTAAAAATTATAAAGCTTTCTCTTTTTCGGAAGCTTAATCGATGCTGTGGAAAATTGTTACAAAATTGTTTTTTTTTTTTTTTCCGCAAGTTATTGAAATTAAGAAAATTTGAATAGTACAAGATAAACTATTGCAGCTTCTAGAGGATTACAAATATTTCTAGAGGACTATATATAAATATAAAGTAAGCATATCTATATAAAAGTGATGCCTATTCGAATATAAGGTTGTGTCAAAATTTGAAAGCAATCGGTGGAGAACTTGCGAAGTTCCGTCTGCGCATTATTATGATTCCAATGGATACGCCATTCCAATTGAAGAGATTGCAATTCCCAATTCGATAGACGTTTGCATTCACGATCAAAAGAGCTCAGGGTCAATCCTTAGAATTGTCCGGTTTAGATCAATGCGTAAAATTTACGAAAAGAGGCAATTCAAGACACAATTTAATATTAGAATTCAGAAAGATAATCTTTAAATTGCTTGAAGGAAACATCTGATTATATACTATCATGATTTCGACATTTGTGCGACGCAACTACATTCCCCACAAATCAAAAAACAAACGAATTGCATTCCTCACAAAGCAAAAAATAAACGAGAAGCTTGGATTGCTCGGGTTATTTATCTAAAAGCATTTGCCTATTCGAATGCAACGCATATGAAAATTTCAAATCAAACGATGGATATCTAAAAAAAAATGCGCGTATTCGAATGCAACGTTGTATCAGAATTTCAAAGCAATAGGTTAAGGACTTTTCGATATCCAAGATTGTGAATATAGCTAATGTGCATGTTTAAGAACTTTCGGAGGTTTTAGATTTTGAACAAACGAACATTAATATTTCTATTTATATGGATTAGCTGGAGCCGGACACGCGAAGCGTGTTTGGTCTTCATAGATAGTGGATCGATTCCCATGGATAGCTGGATTGACCACGCGAAGCGTGGCTGGGACAGCTAATATGCTTATATATATTTTATATACATGTACCAATATATATGTATTGAACGAATTTGGAATACATATCATTATCATTATTATCACCAACATTATCATCTATATTCTCATCATTGTCGTCTTCATTATTATCAACATTGTCATCATCAGCATTATCATTATTTGCAAATAGTGAGTTAGATAAATTATTTATACATATGTTATTATTATCATCTTTATTACTATCATTACTATCATCAAAATTATCATTATTTACAAATGGTAAATTAGATGAAAACTAGGTCAAGTAGTAAATTAGATGTAAGTTAGACGACGATATCTGAATTCACTTATGCATATATTATAATTATCACCATTTTCATCGTTATCATTATTATCAACTATGATTAGCTGAAAGTGATTAAGAATGATTAATTCTCATTCATGAAATTGATTTGCTTGTTTTGTTTTATAGTAACAATAATTAAATCAACAAGATGCAAACTATTGAATCGATGTCGTAAATGAATTGATAAATTGTATACAACTGAGCATAGAAAAATTAGAGCAATTACCGCATGACAAGTACCATACACGAAAAACTGAAATTAAAAAATTTGTTTGGATGACAAAGAAGGAAATTAATTGTTGCATGCAAAGTATGAGAGTCAAAAATAAATTAATTAAGAAACTGAAAATCTAGTATTTAATTGGAAAAATTAAAAGATATGAAGCAAAATCATATTTCTTATCTATTTTGAGTAATTATATGCAATCGTAATATTAATTCATATTTAACGTGTCCACATGTATCCATACAAAGAAATTATTGATAACAAAGGAAAGACTTATCACGAATTCCAGATTTGAAATAGAAAAAAGAAAATGAAGAAACCTGTGGCCTACAGCCATGCCAAAACCACATTTATCAACAAAAACCATTGTCAACAGAACTTGCAAGATTAGCGCCACAAATGAATTCAGGCCAAATATCAATCCATAACTTACACTCACGATCTTTTTAGCCAAATTTCATCTGAAATAATATTGAAAATCCATTCGTCTTTACAATATCACGATAAATCATAATAATTGCTATTATGTTTGTCATTTAGCTATTGAAACTTTTTTCTAAAATCGTCTAATATGCTTAGCTTGTTCATTGGTATATTTCTCATACCACACAATCTTCATTTCAAACCTTAGCAGTGATTCTTGAGATAATATGTGGTAATAATTATGGCCATAATCATGATTATGGGATATATCTGGTTGTAATACGATTATTGGAAAATTTGTTTGTCGAAGTACGGAAAAAAAACAATTTTAATCTCAGAACATTCAGTTAAATTTGGCGAAATAAATTTAAGACATACTGTGCGATAGTTATCATCACTTGATAGAGCGTACGGTAACAAATATAACAGATATACATCACGTTATCATTCGAGCTTGGCTTAACGTCAACAGCAAATCACAATCAATGCTTGATATTAGTACCAAAGCGATTTCGCCCCATTTGTCTCAATCGATTGATATAATATTCATCAATATTATCGCTATTGCAGTGTGATAAAATAAATCTATTGCGAGCGAAAGACTTATACTTTAACTCAACATTTGGTTCATTCCACAGCGCCAATTCTGTTTACAAAAAATGGCCCGCGTGAAGCATACATTCAATGTCAACGTGTCATTCAATCAAGCAAGATGTCATACTCATTGAAAGTTTCAGAATAGGTTGAAGACATTTCGTCCCACAATTCCTCTAATCATTCGCTTTATCGAATGTAACAGTTTCACTGTGTACTCCATCTACTTCATTAGTGCCTTAATTAAAGCTAGTTGCCCAAGTTCCGCGATTTCTTATTGGAAATACACAGTCATCCACTAGATTTGATCTCGACATTTTTGGAACTCTTAGGTTTATTAATTATGAAAATACTGATGAAATATACAATTAATTTCGAACGGAATTGCTCCAACTATGGAAAAAGGACACGATAAAATTGAAGAAGTTCTAAAAATGACGCGTGGCTTATTTCAAATGATTCTTTAATTTATAAAATATTTAAAATGCTTACCATAAGCTGTGTAACTTGCTTCTGCGAAACCATTAAGCGTCGTTTCCTCTTTTTGCACTTCGTCCCATAATGTTTGTGAGTAGGTGCTTACCCTGAAAATGAACTAAGAAATAAAACTTAATGAAATAATTAAAAAAACTTGAAATATGCAAATTTTGCTTATCATTTCAAGCTTATCTATTTAAATAAAAATTTAAATATTAATTTGTTGAAAACCTCAAATCTTCGAAAATTTTTACCGATTGTTTTGAAATTTTGATACCATGTTGCATTCGGATACACGCATGTTTTTATACATGTTTCTTCCACTTAACCGCACTGATCAGCGTTGCTGTGGCTCAGTGTGGTTAAGTGGAAAAGAGGAAGAGCACGTTTCTAATATGTTTCACAGTGCTTGTGGATGAACAATATTTTTCGTTGTTCCATGCCTCTATAGATATAGAGATTGTCTGGTTTGCCATTTTAGAACACGCAACAATGTCCATATGAGAAATAATCTATGTCTAGATTTAAACCGCGAAATTCTTAAGGTTGGCTCTAAGCTTTGTTGTGATGATTGCAAACGCCAATTGAATTATGAATTGCAATTAATTAAAATGGCATATCCGTGATATCAGAGAAATGCGAGGAATAAGGGCATGAAAATCCTTTCAAATTGCTGCTTTTACGACGTTGCTCATTAATATTTTTTACTGCAAGTCGCGTGTAGTTGCACAGTTTTGGCTGGTTGATATTTCGCAAAATTATTGGCAACCGATTTTTAATTGCAGCACGTGTGGTAGCATCCCTGGCAGTGCGAATGAATTCAGATATTGGATAATTAATCGCATCACCTGAACAATGTTGACGGGCTTGAATATGACTGCTACGTTTTAGATGTTAGACTGAATAATATTGATAGGTTCGTAGACATTTTTGTTCTTGGCCGCAAGAATAGCTAGTCGTGATTCTTATAATTGATTTGAATATTGGAAAATATTTTCAACCAATTCTTCTTTTGATGCACCAAATTGCAAAAGTTATGAGAGAACGAAATTCTCCTGAGGTCAGGTCAATCGGCGTCTTTCCGTTCCCAATTTCCAGCAATTGATGTAAAACTATTCCAGCTGATCGATCGTTCTGCAGCTGGACTCGCATATTTTTAGTTAATTTTAACATCTTTATGCATCGTAGAAGCATCAATCTAGGATCTTTCAAACGTGAAGATGTCCTCATTCCTCGCATTCCTATGATTCCAATGGATATGCCATTTATGCCATTTAAATTTAAGAGATTGCAATCCTCAATTCGATTGGCATTTGTAATCATCATCAACAAAACCCAAAACCAATTTACATCTAGAGGCGGATTGTTTCTTACCTGGACAATTATATGTTGCGCGTTCTAGAACTAGCACTATATTTACACAGATAATGGAATAAAAAAGGTTTTGTTTACTCATAAGCATTATGAGATTAAATATATTAGGAAAGTCACTTTCTCTTTTCTTTCTTTTCCAGTTAACCAAACTCATCAACGGGTGAATATAAAAAAGTATATGAAAATATGTACGTATTTGAATGCAACGTTGTGTCAAAATTTCAAAGCAATCAGCAAAAACTTTCGGGGATTTATGATTTTGAATAAACGAACATTTACACTTTTATTCATACAGACTAGCTATACGATGTGATAATAACACCATCAATTTATTTGCATATCAAATGCATTTATTTGTTCAGCAGTCAAATTTATTTTTGTTATATACATGACAACTATAGTTTGCTACCCATAGAAGGAAGAATCTTTCAGAGTGTAAAATATCAACAATAAATTAACACATTTCCAATGAATCTTACCTGTGCCCATCAAAGTGACCATTTTCGTACAAATTTAATCGCATAAATTTGTTTTAAATGCGAGAAAATTTTTTGGATGCGGTATTTAACATATTGCAAATAAGGCACATTAAACTGTTTCATATCTAAAAATCACTTTATTTTCTAATTTTAATCATGTGGAAATAATTTTAAATGAAATTTGATCTAAAAATTTCATCGGCGTTATTCAGATATTTAAAGAAAATGCTGACTAACTGAGCGACATATTGAATATTATTATCGAAAAATAGACGGCAACTGATTAAAAATCGAAAAATTTTACACATAAAACTACTTAAAATTGAGTTATTCAATCAATTAATTGATAAAATATTGGAAGAAACCAAACCTTTATTACTTTTTATCCTTTCAAACAATGAATTCTATTGCACCGGTGGTAAATAAATTCCACTTATGAATGCAATGATAAGTGAAATAAGTGCAAACTTTTATAGTTAAATAAGTACCAATATTAATATATAATTGCTTGACTTAATAAATAGCTAAATATTCGTCCAGTCATTGATGATGCTCGTGTCCATGATGCTAATATTTCAAGTGAAATTTGTAATAATAATAATAAAATTTTAATAGATTAAAAAAATTTCTTTTAGACAAAATTAATCATTTATTTTATTTTTGTTCTTGTTTCCCTTTCTTTTTTTATTTCCAAAGAGATAAAAATAAAAAACTTTAATTTAATATTGAGCTTTAAAGAACTTGATAAAATTTAAATTAAAGAATTAAAGATAGCCTTACCGTTATATTCATCTTTTGTAACTTTTGCATAAATATATGAATAAAATGCAATTTCAATTGCGGTTGCAATACCATAAGCAGCCATTTTAATTTCTGGCAAAAAAACACCAGTACCAAGTACCAATAAAATTCTGTAACGAAAATTTGAAATGATAATTTAATTTCGAAATGAAAAATTTCGTCATTTTTGAAAAAAAAGTGTGTATAAAAATTATGTTTATATATTGTATTTCACGTGCTAATTATTTCATTACGAATAATATGGGCTGGATAAATTTTTACACGAAACTTCGATTTGAAATTTTTCGAAAAAACTGAAATGATATTTTAAAGTAAATTTACTAAAAAATCATACAACCAATGCTTTCTAAAATTAGAATAGGCTTATAAAGAAGCAAATCAGTTGATAAAAATTTTGGAATAAGAGTAATCAAATAGCTATATGTCCAATATGGAAATATCTAAAATGGATTTTATACTAGGCATGTCGGAAATGGTTAACTGGATTTGATCAATAATGATATAACAATTAATTAATAACTATGAGGTAAAATCTTTTCAATCGTTTTACAATCTAAGCCAATTATTAACTAATACAATCATCACAATCAGTTGGTTAAGTTTTTTTTCTTGCTTTTTTAACAGCTGTTAAATATTAAGTTTGATCTTTCTAAATTATTTAATTCTTTTTGTCCTGAGCTCTTTCATACTTTCCAACTATATTTTACATAATTAAAAATGAATTTATGAACAATGCTCCTATAATCTTTGCTCAATGAAATGATCATTAATGTTTGATCAAATTATTTCGAACAATTAATTACATCATTATGGAATAATTTGAAAGAATTTTAACAAGAAAAATTAACAATGACATACTTCACCATTGAGTTGTTTTTCGGTGAGATTCAAAAAATCAGTTTGATATTTGCATAAAAATAGTCTACCCGGTTTGAAATCTTCGAGAAATCCATAAAGTATCAACAATAAGCAAAATAAATTCCATGACATATTTGTTTTGCTTATATTTCAGAAAATTGAGAGCAATTATTCGTTGATAATGACTCTCAAATATCTTAAAAGCAATTCTGATTTATTTGTAATTAAGTGGATTCAGAAGCAGGATATCATAGTTATCCAAGGAATTAGAAAGATAAGTAATACAATTCGCGAAGATTATCAAAAAACAAGCTGTGCATAATAGATATTATCAAATTTAATTTGAAACCTAGAAATATTTGACGTTTTACGTGAATTGATTGTAAACATTTCAATAAGTCTTAAGAAAAATGCCGAAATTTTATTAGTATTTCATGTAACAAGCTCGAACCTATTTGCAGTTACAAAATCAGAATTAGAATCTAAAAAATTCTATCAATTCATATTTCGAAAGGGTTGTTTTGAAAATAGTGCATAAAATATTTGTATTAATTAATTTCGATATTTGAATCTATTGATGACTAAATTGGATGAAAGTATGAAATTTCATTAAAAATTACTGATATTACTGATATATATTAAAGAATTCTTAAAATTATCAAAATTCCAATTGCAAATAAATTCATTTATAAATCAATAATTATTAAAATTATTTAAAATTCACATTTCCGTTTCAGCATTTTAAAATTAATATAAATATAATGAATAGCACTAGCATGAAAATTTGGCTGAAACATAGATTGTAAAATATTTCTAAAAATTAACGAAATATGCGTGAAATAAATATTTTTCAATCGATGATAAAACGAAAATGGAATGAACAATTTTAATGGTTCACAAAATAAAACAAGAAATGTTTATTTTTGATCGTTAATAAAATAAAAATAAAATGAATATTTTTAGTTTTAACAAAGCAGGATTTGAAATGAATACTTTAAATCATTAACGATGAAATGATCAATAGAAATTTCTATTATCCATTTGATCATCGATATGAATTGCATATCTATTCAACTATTGATAAACAAGAATATCATTCTTTTGAAATAATTTCTATATCGTATTTTGCTGATTGGATAAAATCCATGGACAAATTGCTTTGCAAATAATCAAATTAGCTAATGAAAAAGTCGCATAAACACAAAGGAATTAGAATATTAAGTGTCAATCAATTAGAACAATTTTGCGTTTTATTTGTTTATTGCATTCGACAATTTCTTGATAATTTTTTATAATCTTCTTAGATTAGATCTGACAAAATGATATGACGATCTGAAAGTCTGAAAAAAATTGTCTTAATCCATAATTGAAATTTTATCCAGCGAAAAGTTTAAAATAAATGATATCAATCTGAAAGGTGTTCATTATAATTAGACAATTAACAATTTAAGATTAAAAATCCAATTAATGGTGCATTATAATAATTATTAAAAAAAGTATTATAAAATACTTTGATGATTATACGATTATTGTCGTTGAAGAATTCGAGACCGTCAATTGATTTCGAGAATTCCTTGGAGTATGAATTTCACGAATTTTTTTAAAAAAATTTTTTTCAACGTTTAAGCTTTCTTGCATTATTAGACAAATGAGCGCTTAAATTCCGTAAAATATGCATAAATATTTGCATATTTTGTCGTGGAAGAAACTAATAAAACTTTTTTTTTGTAACTAATTAGCAAGCAATTAATAACGACTACTGAGAAAGGAAAAACATTAAATGTACTTAAATGACAACGATGGGAGCAGAAAAGTAATTTTACTGCCAAGTGATAAAAAAAAAAAAAAAAAAAAAAAAAAAAACCATCTATTATTAATTGCCTATTAAAAAATCTTAAATTGTATAAAATTGTAATTTTTGGCAAAAGTTATGCAAATGTGAGGGTAAGAAAAAATATTTATATAAGTAAAAAAGGTCAACTGAATGAAACGAATTAAGCATGCGGACAAACGAAAGTTAGTAAAAAACGTCAAATTTGCTGAGCGATTCAAACCTGTGGAATCAATTCAAATAAACGAATTAACCTTGTATAACAGACATAAGTTAGTAAAAAAACGTCAAATTGATGGACGAATCAAACATACATTTACGTTTACGATAAATTTATGTTTACGATAAATTTACGTTTACGATAACATACATTTACGATAAATTTACGTATGTAAAAAACGTCAAATTGGTGGATGGATGAAATATATGTTGGCAAAAAACGTTAGATTGTTAGACAAATCAAATATCGGACAAATATACGTCCGTAAAAAAACGTCAACTCGAATAAACGAATTCACCATGTGAAGAGACATAAATTAGTAAAAAACGTCAAGTGATCAGATAATTCAAATGCCGATAGATAATACGTTGATAAAAAATGGACAAATAAATAAATATTATTTCGAATGCCAAAAAAAAAAAAAAAAAAAAATTGCTTACCGAAAAAAAAAAGAGAAAAAAGTTTCCTATTCAAAAAACATGAACGGTAATGGGAAAATTTCTTATCATAACGGTGAGAAAATTTCGTTCTTCAAATTCATTTGATATTGAATAATTAATAATCGGTTAATTGGATTTAAATTTGTTTCTTTTTTCTTCTTATTCTTTTTCCTTTTTAAGTTATCAATTCTTTTTTTTTGTCTGTAATAATTTGGTATTTTTTAATCACTGTTTTATCATCATTTTGTCATATTTTTCTCTCTTTTGATCTTTTCATCTCTTTTCTGTTTATTTCTTATTATCATTATTTTTTATTAATATTTCGCCTTTTTATCTTTTTTTATCACCGTTTATCTTTTCCATCACCTTTCTCATCTTTTCTGTACGTTTTCATACTTTTTTTTTCACTCTTTATCATCTTTTCTATCTTTTTTCACCCCTTTTGCTTTTTTATCACCTCTTTTTTCCATTCATCCTTTGTTACCACTTTTTTAAAAATCATCTTTTTATCATTTCTTTGCCCTTTTCTATCTCATTTATTATCTTTTATCACTTTTTTTTATCATTTTCTCCCAATTACTAGCATTCTTTATCATCTTTTTCAGCTTTTCTGTCATTTTTCACACTTTTATCTACTGCTTTTTCACATCTTTTCCATTTTCACCTCTTTTTTCTTTCATTATCATTTTATAACTTTTTTATTACCTTTTTACCATCACTTTATCACTCATTTCTTGCCTATATTGCTTTTTAATATTATTAAGTATTTATTAAACATTGATAATAGAATATATATTCGATAAGCGTTTGTGAATTTCTTAATTTGAAATTTGATCAAATGATGAAAAAATGCCGAACTTTATTTTTCCTTTCCGTCATTTATATCATTTTATCAAAAGTGTTCCTTAAAATTATATGTATTTATATATTCATTTATTTATTTGTTTATTTATTTATTTCTTTGCTTATTTATTTATTTGTATTCTCCCTTGGCTGTGAAAATGAATTTGAAAAATTTCTTTCTCTCCCGAAAAAATCAATATTTGCTGTCTTTTAATGGTAACAATAAAATATATAATGTCATATGAATAATTTGTCTTTTTTGTTTGTACCAAAAATAATAAAACTATAATAATGCCAATCGTTTGTTTAACATTTTGCAAGGAAAAAAAGTCATTAGACTTTTTTGAATCAATACTTTTTACTTTATTTTACTCATATTTGGAAGTTTCCTTCTCATTTTTCTATTTTACAATGATTTAATTTTAAATTAAAAAAAAATTGAATTTATATTAGAAAGTCAAGCCGAAATTTAATCGCTTAATAGAAATTAGCAATTAATATTTAGATTATTTAAACTTAATAAAAGAAATCCTGACATAATTTTTGTTTTTGAATTTTATCAAGATGTAATTTTTTTTCAAGTAAAATGAATTAATTTTTGGTGGAGAATTAACGTTTATATTTAATTAATTTAGAATTAATTGATTTAGACTAATGCTTAAAGTTTTATCAATTATTTTAAATTCTGTGCAAGGCTTTATCGATTAGTTTAGATTACTATTCAAAGTTTTATTAATTAGTTTGAGCTGGTGTTTGATGTTTCATTAATTAGACTATTATTCGAAGCTTTATTAATTAATCCAAAGCATTACTCAAAATGCTGTAATAAGACCAAATATTTAATGCCAATTAAACAAACTTTCGAAAAATACCAGAAAACATCCCAAAAAGAAAAAGAGGAAAAGAAAAATATACCGTATAGGAAGAGAAATGGGAGCGAAAATTAATGGAATGTTAGACAACATGCAAATCCTGCGGGACATTTTACCGTCTTTAATTGCATTTCCCTTTTTTTTCTTCAAATTTAAAAAATAAAGGTAAACAAAAAAATAGTGCAGTTTTCGTTTATTTAAATAAATGTGTAGTTTTATACTGGAATACTGAAATACTTGAATATATGTTTATATATTTTATTTAAAGAAATAAAAACACAAAAATTCAAAAAAAAAAAAAAATAGAAATATAAAGAGATCGAATTATATGCTCCAAAATTAAGTCTCCAAAAAGACTTGTTTCGCAATAAAATTTTCATTTTATCGATTATTTTAAATATTTCGATTTTTTCCAACCAAAAAGAAAGGACTGGAAAAGAGAAAATGAAAGTTAAAGGAAATAATCAGAAATGAACTGAAATGAAAGAATTTCTTTTTTTTCTCTAAATTGATTTCACTCGATTTTTGCTTACATTTTTACCTTCCAATCAATATTTTAATTTCTATAAAACTTTTTATTAATAAAACAAAAAAAAAAATGACCTTCTATCGATTTGTTTAATTGAAATAACTTTTTATAGAATTGCCTCAGTTCAAATTAATTTTTTTTCTTTGAAAATTAGACCGCAAAAATATTAGTGACTTTCATAAATTGAAAAATTTCTTCCTACGATGATTTTCTTTAGTTTCATTCCAAAAATAATTGGAAAAAAAATTTTTAGGAAAAAAATTGTCGTAAATTTTTTGAAAAAAGTTTTTGCAGAAAAATGCTATTATTTTAAACGAAAAAAAAGTTTTTATCTTTCATTTGAACAATTTAATCCGATCTTTAAGTTGATTTAGTTATTAAAAAAATTATTGATAGTCAGTAACTTCAAAAAAGAAATGTTTTTCTATAATTTTGAAATTACTTGCTTTTTCACGGTTTGCATAATTTCGAAAAATGTCGATCGTTTGAGAATTACCGAAGTATTGGATGTAAAACAAACCAATTTATGATTTTTTTTCAGACAATCACTTTTTTAGATGACAAATCACGTCAGATAGATAGTTTCAATTAATTAGCACTTGAAATTATTTTAAACTTTGCTTGTCTTTGTTTTTCAAACAAAACATTTATGCAACAAATAATTGGAAATTACTGATAATATCTGCTTGAATATCGAAATGGTTAACGTATGATAATTAATTGTAATTGATAATATTTACTTGATGATCGATGATATTTGCTAATTAATTGGAAATTGCTGATAAAATTTGCTTGATAATTGTCAAATTACTGATAATATTTGCTTGAATGTCAAAATTACTGATTAATAATTGCAAAAAACGGTAATAATTAATAGTGGCTGCTAATATTTACTTGATAAAGAATGATGTTTTGTTTGGTAATTGGAAATTATTGATAAAATTTGCTCGGTAATTAGCATAATTAATGAATATTTTGATTGAAAAAAATTTCTATGCACAAATTTATTATATATAAAAAATTTTTATTTTTGTAAAAAATAAATTCTTTTTCTTCATTCTCTTAAAACTTTTCTTTTTTCACCTCTCCCTCTCTCTCTTTTTCTCTTCCTCTCTTATTGTGATTTTCATATGAAATGGTTAAATTTTCTTTGAATGGAAAATTAAATTTTCGCAAGGGACGATTAACAGTTACAAGTTATGCATGGAATATTCACTTCATTCAATCAGTATTTGAGGAATTTTTGAATGGCCAATTTAGCTTTATGCTTACTTTAAATTCAAAATGCTACTTTGATTAAATACATGTCTAGACGACAACAGTAGCGATTTTCGCCGGTCAAAAAGTTAGGAGAAGTTTTAAGAATGTATTATTGAATGATTTTTAAGATTACTCGTTACTGTAATATTGCTTCATTTATTCTTGAAAAGGCTGCATTATAAGTGCGAAAATTTTCATTTCTTTTAAGTTAAAAGTAAGAAGAAACTGAGAGAAAAATAAGATGGAATTAAGAATTACCAAAATAAAATAAGAGAGAACATTAATGTGATTATGCATGATTATTCATTACCGTAATATTGTTTCATTTATTTACTAAAAAGGCTGAGTTATAATTTTACTTAGAAATGCACGAATTATCCATTTACCTTATTTTTAATCAAATAATTTTCAATTTCATCTCAAACTTTCGCTTAATTAATTCTCATTTCATGTCACTTTTACTTAGATAATTATTAATTTCGTTTGAATTTTTTTTCGAGTAATTCTCAAATTCTGATCTTACTTTAATTCAGGTAATTTTTAATTCCATCTTATTTTTACTTAAATCATTTCTCAATTTCAGGAACGCAGTAAATTTAGATAATTCAAATAGCTAAATAACATAAATAAATAAGAGATTAAGGTAAATAGTAATTTAAATGATGAGTATAAATGAAATTTTATGAACGTAATAATTGAATTTTTACTTTTCAATTATTATGTCTGAGTGCTTGAATATAGTTATCATTATGCATGCAATTATGATGGTTTATTATTATTATCATTATTATTATTATTATTATTATTATTATTATTATTATTATTATTATTATTATTATTATTATTATTATTATTATTATTATTATTAATCTAAAGTCTGAGTAATTATCATTTTTATCAGCATAATCAATCTGAGTAACTGTTATTTTTATCAGTGCAAATGAAGCATGAATGGATTATTAAGATGATCTTATACGTTTCTAATAATTGCTGTGCTATTCGTAATAAACGTGTGATTATGATAATTTAAATTGGTAAATTATCAATTTTATCAATGTAGATAAAGCATAAATGGATCATTTAAGATAGTTTTTACATCTGTAATAATTGCTATTATCAATCGTATGATACTTTGATGTAAATGATATGAGAACATTTGGAAAGTCATAAAAATGGTAACAATCAACCTATGTAATACTTCGTATTATTGACCATTAATTAAAATTATTAGTGATTCAGTTTTTGATTAATGAATGGTGATTAATTGAATTTAAATCAATAATCAATATGTAAATTAATAGTAATAATTGTTCGATATATAATATTGGATGAAAAATGTTTTGAATTTATAAAATGAATAATGAATTGATTATTAATTAAATTATCAATAATTCAGCTGTTAATTAATGAACGAGGATCAATTGAAATTAAGTCAATAGTCAACATTATTAGCATATTAAAGTACGATAATAATTATTCAATATGTTACATTAAATCAAAAATGTTTTGAAATTTGTAAAGTGAGTGAGAGAATTGATTATTAATTAAATTATCAATAATCGAACTCTTATTAATGAACGACGATTACTTCGAATTAAATCAATGGTCAATATTACCAACATATTAATGTGTAATATAAGTGAAATACCCTATATAATATTGAATTTAACAAGTATTGAAGTTTATGAAATGAATAAAAGGAAAAAATTCGAATATTTTTATTCGACAGAAAGCAGAATTCATTCAGTTTAAATGTCTTTTTTTTTTTTGTGAAGCAACAAAAAAATTTTAAGAACAATACAACTTGGCTTGTTTCAAAAAGTTGGTTACATTTCTCTTTGAAATCAGTAGAGAAGTGATAAGTATTTTTGGCCTTAGCAGACAGAAAAACAAAAATGGTTTTTTTATATCAATTTATCAATTTAATCGATAAGAAGTGAATTGATCCATTACTCTTGTTTTTTTCTTTCAATTTATTTATTTTTTCATCCTTTTTTTTAATTCTTATTTTTGTGAAGTAGTTAAAACAATTTGAAAACGATACAACTTGGCTTTTTTTCAAAAAATTGTTATATATTTGTCTTTGAAATCAATAGAGAAGTGCGAAAAATTATTGGTTTGAAAAGAAGATTGAAAAGCAAAAATGGAAAAATGAAAAAATTCAAAAAGCAAAAAATGTATTGGATGGGTTTTTTTGTCCTTTTTCAAACATTTCTGCAAATTATCAATCGCTTTTGATATTTTTGAAATTTATTTTTGGAAAAAAAATTTTTTTTCTTCCACTTATATTGACAAGCTTAAAAAAAAAAAAAAAAAAAAAAAAAAAAACGAAATATTCCATTTACGTGAATAAATAAATAAGAGGAAAAGGATGAGTGAAATGAGTAAATAAATTAACATTTGGCTTAAAATATTTTTAGTTTTGTTGTAAACACGAATTTTAGATTGACATGTAATTTTAATAAGCTCAATCTCTCGATTAGATTTATTTCCTCTTATCAAGAAATTATTTTCCTATTATCATCATCATTATTATTTTTATCATTGTTGTCATCATATTATTATCAGCAACATCATCTTTGTTTTCATCTTATCTATTGAAGCATCATTCAAAAATTCGTATAATTTTATATGTCATATAGCATCTCCGGCAAAAATTAAGTTAAATCATCATCATCATCATTATTATTATTATTATGATCATCACAATTCGTCATCATCATCATCAACAACAACAACAACAACAACAACAACAACAATAGTTGTCCAATTTAGCAACTACAAATTAAATCGTAGAAATATTTGAATAAATGCAAAGATGACGAAGTTATATTTTAAAACTTGCTTCAAATATTATTACTATTATTATTATTTATTATCGCTTTTAACAAAAAATAGTAAAAAAATAACATTTAGGCAAAATTTATTGATTCATTCATCTTAAATTATTTTATACAATTATTACTATAATAAAAAACCGAATTTTTTTATTTATTTAAAATAGTTTCAAATATTTTAAAATGAAAGTAAACCAAGAAAAAAAAAATTCCGAGAATTTTATTGTTTCGGAACAAAAAAAATGTATCTAGTTACGTAAAAAAATTTTCTATTAATTGTTAATTTTTTAATCAATTTCCAATTTTTATATTATTTTAGAAAAATTATATTTATATACTTATGCATACTTTTTCTTTTAAATCAACATTCATCTGCGTTTTTTTTCAGTTTTTTGTTTCTTTTAAAATTATTTCCTTTTTTTCTTGAAATTAATTTCAGAAATTTTTTTAAATTTATTAATTATATTTAAAAATTTTTTTGTTTTTTTTCATAACTATATTTAATAAATTCTCGATTAATGACCAAAAATAATTTCTACCTTATCTTTTATCAGTGAAAATAATCGTTTTTTTCTTCTTTTTTCTCTTCGCTTCTTATGATATGATGAAATGATTTGAGAATTGTTTTGTAACAAATTTCAAATGACAATCATTTTTGCTTTACTTATTTTCTATATTTTTGTATTTATTTGCATTACAATATTTCTTATCTTATTCCTTATCAGTTTATTCAACATTTCTCAATTCTTTCGTATATTTCCTTCGCAAGATATGATAAGAAGAATCACTTATTATACAGATGATGCGCCAGAAGATGAATTCATCTGTTGATGTCATATTTATCCGATGAAAGATATTACTAATTTATCATTCATACCAAAATACGCATTTATCATGGAAAACTGTCTATTACTCTCTTATCAGTAGTTCATATCAGAGTAGGACAAATTTTGATTCTTATCACAAAGGTGATGAGAAGTTAAACTACTATCTTATTTCATTTAACCTTGAATTACTTTCGAATAACTTACCGTATATTTAAGTAATTATCAATATACATGAATCACTATCATTTCCGATAAATTAAGATATATTTATTAGATTATTTTTTCACTAGATTACAGCATATTCAGATAATTGTCCAATCCTAAATTACTGATTATCTTATATTATCATATATTAAATTATCATATATTTATGTAAAATATCACCTATTAATTATTATTTACTGAACTAATTATTGATATTAGATAATTATCATACAATTATTGATATTAGAAATTATTATTATTGTCGATAGATAGAATATATCAAGGTAATAGTTAGTATTAGAAAATCATGTTCCTTCTGATAAGTTATCAGATAATTATCAATTTCGAAAATTACTGTTGTTGTTGATAAATTATCATATATTTAGCTGATTATTGATATCAGAAATTATTATTGCTAATGAAATAAACGCATATTTATATGATTATCGATTTTAAAAATCATTATTTAAGATAGGTCATCGTATATTCAGATTATTATCGATATCAGAAATCAGTTATTGTTTCCAATAAATTATCAACTATTCCAGTGATTATTATTCAGTAGATAATTGATTATTTTGTCAAGTAAAAAAAAAAAATTAGTTCAAAATTTTTTGTCATTTTTTAAACTATATTTTTTTCGAAAACAAAAAAAGGGAAAATTACCACACATTTACAAAATTTATAAATCTTTATTTTAAGAGTAAGAAAATAAATAAACAAATGGTAAATATGCCTTTTTTTTTATTTTCAAGTTATGAATTATTCCAATAAGTCATCATGTATTTGAGTAAAAATATAAAAATAAGAAATGAATAAATGAATGAAAAAGATTTATTTTGAAAAGAGAGTATGAGTCTTGAATGGATGATTAAAGATATAAATAGAATATTTTTTTATTTATTTATTCATTTCGATAAATATATGAAGGGATTGAAATAAATTTTTTAAACGTGAAATTTAAATGAAATTAATTTCAATGCTGATATTCACATTGTTAAATCTAGCAACTACAACCACGTCTGTAGTAAACTTTTATTATCAGATATTTGACGTACGTTAGAATATTTTGTACGTGACATTAAATGTCACGTATAAAATGATTAATGCAATGAAATATTAATTATAATTATTTTTCTTCTGTATACCTGTTTTATACGTATTCCAACAAAATAATCATCCAATTTCACATTGCAACAAATTTTTACAAAGAAAACAAAAATTAATTATTGCTTGTTTTACGTGACACACGCAAATAAACAAATTAGTTATTGCTTGATGTACGTGATATGTGCAAATTAAGGAAGTTTATCATTTACTAATTTATAATGTTAAATAATATTATTATCCATCGTATTTCATTTTGAAATTCTTTGGTTGAAATTTTCGCTAAAATTGAATTTGTTTATGAAATAAATTATTTTTTACGATTATTTGTTATATTTGTGAATAATTAAGAATTTACTTGTAAATAATACGTTTATTTTATATTTCTTCTTATATAAATCTATTAAAGAATAATGTGTGAGAAATAATTTATTGATTTTTAATGAATCTTTTTTTCAAATTTCTAATAATCTCATATCGATTATTTACTTATTCGGTAAAGTGAGAATTGAAGCATTATATATGTGAATCGAAATTCTTGATTTAAATTAAAAAAATCGATGATTTTATGACTTACATCGAAGTTTCGTTTATCAGATAGAGTTAAAATTGAATTAATAGCGAAATTTGTCGGTATTATGAATTCACCGAATTAGCAAAATTTGTAGATATTGTAAATTTATTGAAAAAAAAAGTCAATAATTGCGGTAAAAATGATAATTTATCAAAAAAACTATCTAATAATTTTTTAATTTTATATGACATAGAATTAATCGGAATTTCAATCATTTTAAATGGCTAATTTTTAAAATATTGTTTTTTTATTATTCTTTTTTACCAAATTAATTTATGGCTATTTCTAAAAATACTACGATTATATAACCGATTCCGAGACTAAATTCCGAAAAATGACCAAGAAAGCATTTCTTCGTAATTCCTTTAAATCGGCAAAACGATGATATTAAATTAAATTTAGAATCAAATTTAAAATGCCACACACTTCAGGATTTACAAAGCTGTGCCAAAATTCAAGCTATATGCATTTTTTTTAAATAATCAAACTTTTTCAATTTATTTATTAAATTTTCAATTTTAGCATTAAATAGGCAACAAATATTCTCTAAAAATTATTGAAATAATTTTTGCTTTCGATTGAATATTTTAATAAAATCTGAATAATCAATCAATTAAATAGTTAAAATTTCCGGTCATGAACATATTTTATATCTTCTTTGGTTTATTAATTCTTTAATTTTAGCATTAAATAGTAATATTGCTTATAAATTATTGAAATGATTTCTACTTAAATTGAATATTTGATAAAATTTGAATAAAATTAACGAATTGAACATTTGAATTATTTAATTACATATTTTAACAAATATATTTTGTTGTGAAAATTTAGATTACTGCATTTTTTTGTTATTTTCCTGGTGCTAATTCAATTTGCAACAAAACTCTTTGATATGGAAAAAGTCAAAAGGTTAGCTTTCCTTTAATTTATAATTAAGAATGTCAAAGATTATTGAAGCGAAAAAAAAAAAACGGAAATGATCGAGATTGGTAGGAATAAATGAATAAGGTTGTAATTAGCATAATAATAAAATGAAGCTTTATTGATTGCTAATTAAGCTTTATTATTTGTTGTATTATTTATTTACGTAATTATTCAATTTCTTATAATCATAATTGGTTTGTTACAACGATAGAAATGTTTTAGTTACATTAAAACAATATGGAATGGAAACTTTATTAATGCTATCTGTAGTTTCTTTTTTTATTATTGTTGTATTACTTATTTACTTAAAATTCATTTCTCAATACTAAAAATTATTTGATATAATAATAATTAATGTTTTATTAACATTGTGCATGACGATTAGTAAATTAGTAACTTTATTATTAATATTGTTATTTATTATTATTATAATTGTTATTAATACTATTATTGTTGCTATTATTATAATATTTATTAATTTCTTATATATGTAATTATTTACTCTAACAATAATAAAATGTTTCACATTATTTGTAACAATAAGAAATGATAACTTTATTGATGTTTATTTATTTCATTTCTCTTACAATTACTTGTTATATTAATTATAACAATAAACATTTTGTTTTCTTCATCCCATGATTTTTTTGTTTTATTTAAATGCAATTAAATTGTGGATTTTAATTTTGAACCAATAGAATTCTTTTCTTTTCCTTTTTTTCTTTTTTTTGCAATTACTTCAATATTTATAATTTTGCTAATTATCTTTCAAAAACTAATCAAAATAGTAATTATTTTGCAAAAAAAAAAAAAGAGAAAAAAGAATGAAAATAAATCAAAATCAGACGAATCAAAAAAAAGGCCAGAAAAAAGGAAAAATCATTCAAGCTATTAATAATAATTTAATAAAATTGAATTTTTTTTGGGAGAGGAAAGGCTTTTTTTTGAGTAATTTCGAAGAAAAAAAAAAAAGGTTTAGCAAGAAATAAACAAACTTGCTAAATTTTTAGCTTTAAACAAAAATTACAAAAAATGTAAACAAGAATTATTGTTAATAAAATAAGGAAAGAAAAAAGAAACTCAATTAGGTTTTTATGGTATCATTCATGCTAACTGGAACATTTTTTTCATTTCATTTGTAACTTTTTTTTTGGAAACAATCAATTAAATTATTTCATTTTATCAGTAAATAATGTTTGCCTTCTTCTCAACATATAATCAATACTTTCAAAAGTCAAAAATAAAAAAAAAACGTGGAAAAAGAAAAGAAAATTCTAAGAAATAATTTGATAAGAGAAACTTGCTTTGCTTCTTTCATTTCAATCTTTCGATTCATTTTAGTTGTTTTATTCAGCTAGCTATTGAAATTGGTATTTTAATAAACTGAATGTTAAATTTTTAATTCGATATTCTTGAGAAAATAAAATTTTTTACGACTTTTATTTATTTTCCCAAGCTTAATTTTTATTTTACAATTTTATTTTATAATTTATAAGAATATGAATTTTTAGAGTAAATGTAATTTGCATTTCTTAAATTTTGATTGAAAAATGTCACGAAAAATTTCTGGCAAAATTTAAAATATGCTAATCACATCTACGATCATTCAAAATATATTACTTACTAATCAAAAATAAATTTTATCAATTTAATTTTTAAATTTAAAAAAAACTTTCCATTTTTCAAAATGATTCGTTAAATGATTCGTAAAACTCATAAAATATTCATTAGGCCATTTCTAACATTTTAAACTTTTCAATATTTGATCAATAATTGATTATAACCCTTTAAAATTTAAGCATTCAAAAAAATTCATTCATGAAATTTAAATTTTTTATCATAACATGACCTCTATAATAGTTTATAATCTTGATCAATAAATTTTTTGTAATAATTAAAAGAAGAACTAATTAATTGCTTGATTTGATTGTTGCATTATTTTTTCAATTTTTAAATAGTTTTATCTTCAAATAATTATTTCAATTAGAAAAGAATTTATTTTAATTAAAATAATTTTGTATTTCAGAAAAAATCGTTAGCGATAAAATGCGATGAGACAAAATTTCAACAATTTCATTACAATTCTTTTTTATTTCTTCAATGTATTTCATTGTTTATCGCAAATTGTCGCTCAAGAAGGTATTTTTCATTTTAATTTCCTAAATTTCTTTCTTCAATTCGTAGATTTCTGCCAAATAATCAATTCAATTTCTTAAATTTCTTTCCTCAATTCAAAAATTCATAGCAAATAATCATTCTAATTTCTTAAATTTCCTATCAAATTTTTTTTTAACTCTTAAATTTCCTATCAAATAATCTTTTTTTTTTTTTAAAAAATATCTTTTCCGTTTTTAATTTACCGAATTTTTCTTAATTACTCCTTTTTTTTTAGTTTTTACAAAATTTTTCCATTCCATTTTAAATTATTCTGCCAAAAAATTTCAGTAAATATTTTTTCTATAAATTGGCAAAAAATTTTTTCTGGTATGAAAAATTTTGAATGTTATTAAAAAGATTATTATCATATGACTATCAATATGGTATTATTTTAAAGAATCGGATAAGGAATATTCATTAAAAAATAAAACAAATAGTCATAGATTATAATTAAGTTAGAAAACTTGATGAGTAGATAAAAAAACATGAATATAGCAAAGATAATTTTACAAATTTAGAAAATTTTTGTTTTTTTTTTTGATTTTTTTTTTTAAAATTAAGAATGGCGAGTTCCGGATATGCCGGAAAATGTTCATTGGAAAACGGATGATAATAGTATAACATTATGGTGGGATCCACCATCAACAGCTGATGAAATTTTGGTACGTGGTTATACGATATCATACGGTATTGGTACGCCAAATCGACGTGTAATCATCGAAGGAGCTAATACCAATGCATTCACAATTAAGAAACTTAGTTAGTTAAAATTGAAATTTCATTAAGTTTTGATTTCCTTTTTCCGGACGTCTAATATTTGTTTGTTTATTTACAAATATTCATTCATTTCATAGTAATAAAAGTTTTTGATTTGATATTCTGAACCGAAAATTGTTTAAATATATTTATAATTGGATGAATTTTTCAATCAAATTCAAATAAATTTCAAAATTGCAGCAAATTTTTCGTAAAATTTCGTAATAATCATAATTCGTGATCCTTCTTGATATTTCTGATTTCTTTTTTGGTTCATTTTGATCCGTGATTCTCTTTGATTCTTTTTCGTAAAATTTGTAATTCTAAGAAATAAATGGAATTCAATTTTAATTCCTTTTTTTTTTTTCAGAATCCAACACAACATATGTTTTTGCATTAACTGCATATAATGAAGCAGATGGTGAAGATTCTGAAAGAGTATTTTTCACCGCTACTACTAAAATTGGAAAAAGTTCAGGTAAAAGTTACAAATATGCAATAATAAATTCAAATTTTGAATAAGATTAAGGGATTAAAACTTCAATAAACAGAAATTTCGATATTTCGATTAAGATTAAAGATTAAAATTTTAATAAATAGAATTTAAAGAAATAAAATAAAGTTTTAGAAAATTTATTACATAAATTTATAAACATGTATATAATCTCTTGATCTTAAATATATTCATAAATTATGCGCTATATAAAAAATGAATGTTATACAGAAATTAAGAAATAAATATATTAATTTAACGAATCTAATAAATTAAACAAAATTAATTTAACAATTTATTGGATATTATCATCATTCTTGCCTTTTCATTTAAGTTAACATTTTGAACAAATTATCTTAATTTTAATTAGTAAATTAATTAAATTCGAATGGATCACTTTGATTTTAATTATCAAGGATTAGTATTTTGAATGGATTAAATTAATTAAAAATGTTAATCAACTCGATCACGTATCTTTCAATAATATAGCGAAAATAATAATTTTACAGAAGTCTGCCTTATTTTTTGCAACCATAAAGAAGCAAAAATCTTGCTATCGCAATTTTTTTTCTATAAAATTAAATCAAATTAAAAATCAAAAATAGTTATCGATAATTTAAAAATAATAATTAATAATAATAAACTAACTTCAGATGAACAATTGATCGATTTGCAAGCACCAACAAATATTGAAGCAAAAATTATCTCACCAAATGAAATTACAATTCAGTGGACAGATCCAAATATTGATATTTATTCTGATCATCCTTCTGAAAGCATCAAATCATTATTTCAGAAGCGAAAATATGTGATACGGTGTGTATAATTATGATATAATTAAAATTTGAAAAATTAAATTTGAAAATTTTTAAAAAATTAAAATTTGAAGAATTTTAAACCACTACATATTATTCACAAAACTATGCTAATTATTTAATTACTGCGAAAGAAAAAATGACGGATTAATCATTTGAATAATGCAAAATTTGTTCTTATTTCAATTTTAATTCTTTTTATCCATTATTTAATAGAGTATGCGTGATACCGTATTGGTTGATACGGTATGCAAGATACTGTATTTATACCGTATAACCATTTCCTTCACTTTAGATACGGTGAACATAAATCATTAAATTTGGAAAAAGTAACATCAACAATACCATTTGTGGTTCTTAATAATTTGCAACCAGCAAAAGAATACGAAGTTTTCGTGAAAGTGATTTTGCCAAATGGAATAGAATCAAAATGGAGTAATCGAGTTCTTTCTCCAAATGGTAAAGAATTTACTAAATTTCAAATTTAAGCAATTTTTGAAATATTTTTTCTAAAGTTTTAAATTTAAGTAACTTCAACAAAAGGATCAGTGCTATTTGAACTTCGATTCGATTTTGATCGATCAGAAAAATGTTTCTTCTATTCCGATCAATCAGCTCCACTCCAATGGAAAATGATCAAAGCTAATGACGAATTAAAAGATCAAACAGGTAAATATTTATTAGGTATGTATAAAACAAATAAAGCTTGAAATTAAATCAAAAATAAAACTTATGAATTTTATTTAATATGGCTACTGAAAATGATTAATTAGTTGAAATATCAAAATTGAATTAAAAAATAAAATTACGAATTACGTTTGATACGGTCAAATTGTATTGAAATAATTAGTTAAACTGTATTACTATATGAAATTTTTAAAATAAATAATATTAGTTCAAATAAAAAAACAAATGAAATATTGAAATTAAAAATCATTGTCATTAAGTAAGATATTTTGATAACATTTAGATTAGCATATTACTACAAATATTTAAAATTTGTTTGAAATTTTAAAAAATGATAATTTCATTTGAAATTTTTGCAGCAAAGCATATTGTAAGCTTACAATCAACGATATTTGATAAGAATTATGGTCAATTAATTTCAACACCATTCAGTCTTAATGATAATAATTATTGTCTAAGTTTATCGATTTATATCAAGGAATTCAGTGAAGGTTGATGTTATGCTATGATATTTTCGAATTAATCAAGTATTTTAAATCAGCCAAATATTTACAAAAAAAAAAAATATAATTTCAAATAAATGAAATATTTTAAAAACTTCATTAATTAAATCAAATATATTTCGATATTTTGCTATTTCAAAGAGATAAAAACTAATAAGCAATGCGTCATATGCTAATCTTAGCAATGCCTTTTTTATTACGATACGATTATCTTTAAAATTAAAGATAATTTGTTAATTTTTGATAAATCAAATTTTAATTAAATGTTGAAGTTTAAGATATTTTTTTTTTAATTGAAAATTTGACAAATTCAATATTTATGATCATGATTATCTGTTAATTTAAATGTTTTTTGTATTCATCTAGAAGCATATACTAATTTAAATGTTATTTTGCAACAAATAAAAAAATTTCGAACGATTCTTTATTTGAAATTTTAAAATTTTAATCTTTAAATTCCGTGATTTTTGCTGTATATTTTTGAATTTAATAATAATAAAAGAGTAAAATTCATTCTTTAAAAAATTTCAAATTTATTTAAAATATTTTTAAAAAAAATTTAAAGAGTGTTTTTAGGTATTTTCACTGTTGGATTATTGCGTAAAGTTGAAGATTATGATTATGGAAGTGGTTTATTCGTAGGTAAATTAGGAGAAATGCCGAAAGAGCAATGGCGTCATCTAATTTTGGATTTTGTTAATTCACGTGATCAATTTCAGGTAAACGTCAATTACAAAAATCATTTTTAAAATTTTCAAAATTAAAAAATTCAATTTTGTTAATTATTTAAAATTTTGATCTAATTAATTATTTTGAATCAAATGAATTTTTCCGGACGGTCCTTTTTTTTTTTTTTTTTTGGAATTTTCGAAGATTTCAATCTTTGAAAATTTCGTAAATTTTTGCTGCAAACTTTTGAATTATGACAATAACAAAAGTTAATCTTTAAAAAATTTCACGGATATTAAAATACTTTTACAAAAATTTAAAAAGTGATAATTTCTAAATTTGACAAAATGGTCAACTTTATAAAATTTGATAATTTGAACAGAAGATTTTAAATAAGTTACCAAATAAGTTATTTTAAATAAATGAGTTATTGCACAAATAAATTATTACTTTAATAAATTATTAAGTAAGTCAATAAGTTATTACTCAAATTATATTTCCGATATAAATTCATGATTTTTGCATTTTTTAGATAACAATTCATGTTGAAAAAGAGGATAATGATCAATTTTGGTTGGCTCTAGATGATATTGTCTTGTATTCCGGAATGTGTAAAAGTGATCCGGGTGCAATTTTACGGGATAACGGACGATTAAAGTGTTAGTTTAAAGAAGTTTTTTTTTTTTTTATTATTATGCACCATCTTTTTTTTGTTTCAATTAATCTCTTTGAATTAAATTTATTCCAGAAAAAAAAATTATTGAAACAATTTTAAATTTCATTGAACAATAAATAGAATAAGACATTCAATTGATTAACGATATTTGTTTGATGAATTTATTTATTTTATTTCAATCAATTTCTATTTATAATTTAAAATTTCATGATTTTTATTTTGCTAATTTTTCTATTTTAATTATAAATAGAATAGTGGAGGTAATTATTCTTCAGTCTTTTTTTGGATAAATGCTAAAATTAAATAGAAATCGCAATCCAAATTTTATTCCATACAATTTCAAAGTATAACTTTATCTAAAAAAAGAAAAATTTGCATATATATATTTTTTTTGTTTGCTTGTCAATTAACCATCTAACTTGGTACTAAAAAAAAGAGTTCAAACATCTTTTATTTTAAAATAAAGTTCAAATCAATGGTTAATTTATTTTTCATTAAAGCATAGGAATGTAAGTACTGCAAAGAGAAATATATTTCGGAGCGAGAAAAATATTTGAAATTTTTTTCCTCGAAATTTTCCGAGATAATTATTATCTGATACTTGAAAAGCAAAAAATAAAATTTTTGAAGTTTTATTTATTGTTTTATTTATTTATCTACTTTTTTGTTTATTTTGGTAAGAAAAAACAAAAAAAGCAATGAATAGAACAAATATCATTATTTTTTTTTTTTTGATAATTTCTTAATTTTTATTTATTTCACGTAATTTTATAACAAAAATAATATTAATAATTTTTTAATTTTATTAAATTTTGATAGAATTGACAAATATTAAATCCTTAAATTTAATGAACTAATAATTCGTTCTATTATTTACAAAAGTAGATAGACTGTTATTTTAAAAGTTGAAAATAGTTCAACATAAATTTAGACTGACCTTAGTAAGTAAAATTAATTCAACGTTAATTTAGACTGGCCATTTTTATTTTTAATTTTATTTAAGGTATTTAAATTTTATTTTGACTTTCTTTCTGGTCTTCATTCCATCCACTCATTTTTGTAACAATTTTATTCTAATAAATAAATTAATTTAAATTTATAATTTTAATACCAATAGACAAATTAGTTAAGTTTATTTTGATCTAAAACTATTTTCAAACTAATTTAGGCCAATTTATATAGAATGATAATTATTTTTACATCGCTATTTTTTTAAATTCTTTTATCATCCTTTCTTTTCTTCCTTATCATTTTTTTCTTCCGCTTGCACACAAATAATTAGTATTATGATTATTTAAAATATTTAAATTTGATTTCTACATTCTTAAAATCCTTATTTTGTCTACTTAATTTTAAAATTATTATTTTACACTGCTAAATCATATGTTTAAGCGAGCCCATCAAGTACACCTATGAAAAAAAATTTTTTTTTCCATCATAGTATTATTTAGAATTATTTAAACATGGAAGTTTTATTATTTGAAAAAATTTTTGTAAAAAGAAAAACATTTCCAAAATTTAATATTTTTTGCTTATTTTGAACGAATTTCTATTTGATTTTAATTTTTCTATAATATTTGCTTTCTTTATTTAAATAATTTTTAACATTGAATAACTTATATTCTTTATGTTACAAGCTATATCCAACAAATTTTTTTCTACCATAAATTTTGTAAAACAATTTTTTATTATGATTTTTTTAAAATAATTTAAATTTTTCAAATTTTAGTAATGTTTTATAATTTTTCCTAGATTTTGATATTTGAAAAATTGAAAAAAAAAAAGGAACGATTTTAAAATTTATTATTTTTTTGTTCATCATTGATGAGTAAATCAACGAAGTATTAAGAATTTATTATGCATTAGTAAAGACAGAAACACAGAAATCAATGTTATTAATTTGTAAAAAAAAAGAAAAGAATATTTTTTTCATAGATTTGTTCTTTCAAATATTTTAATTGCATGTTGCATTTTTCATCCATTTTATGCGCTTTTTTAACGTGCAAAAAAAGCATGCATAAATAATGCATGCAAATAAATTGCACATGCATTTCATGGCATAATATGTTGGGAAAAGCATAATTTTTACATAAATTTTTCTTGCTTTTTATGCAATAGAACAAAGAAAGGAAAAAAAGAAAAAACAAAAAAAAGAAAAAAAAGCAGGAATATTATAATCCATTCATTTATTATACATATCGATTTTTATTCTAATTTTCCACCCTTTTTTTTTTTTAAAAGATCATTTCTGACCAAAAATTATCATTTCATCATCAAATGAATTATATTAATTTCGTGCAATTTCATTTTCTTTTTAATTTCAATTCTCTCTTAATTTGCTTTTTTTTGAATTCAAAAATCTTTGAATTATGATTTCATTGCTTTTTTTGCCTTAATCAAAAAAAAAAAAAAGAAAAAAAAAGGAAAATAAAAATGTATAAATAACGAAACAATCATGCATAAAAAGAGTTTTTTTTTTTTTTTTTTTTCAAAATCAATTAAATCAGAAATTATAATTTGGTTAAATTTTAGCGCAACGTAAATTGAGAAAATATTGAACAGAATTACAAAAAGTTTTTTTTGGATTTTTTTTTCTTTTTCTTTTATTTTGAAATTGTCCGGCAGAAATCAATAATATTTTGATGAGCGTCGCAAAAGAAAATTTTGCGTTTTTATTTCTTTTTTTTTTTCGAAATTTTATTGGCAACAATAATTGAATTGGTTATTGTAACTTTTATGAAGCTTTTTATTATAGCATTTTTGATATCTAATAAATCATTAATTTTTTATTACATTTTCGCTCTTTTTAGAAGTTCATTTTCCCGTCTTTTTTTTTTTTTAGAAAAAATGGAAAATTTATGAAATTGATTTTTGTTAAGAAAATGTAGAATATTTCAATTAAACTTGAATCGAAAATAATTTTACATTTTATTTTGGAAAGAATAAATATAAAAATATAATTGTAATATATGAATTCTTTCAACTTAATATACTATAATTAATTATGATCTCTTATAATCAGTAATTATTTGCACAGTTAAGTAAGTAAACTACGATATAAAATCACATTTAATTAAAATATATATTAAATGATTTAGAAAATAACAATTTTAAGTACATAGCCATCAGTACTGCAACGATACACATGTAATTTTTAATCAAATTGATTACTTATATGCATAAAATATAAGTAATTTCATTTCATTCCATAATTTGATAATTAAAATAAAATTATAAGTTAAATTCAACAAGATAATTAATTGATCGTCAAATTTTTGATCATTAAACATTGTTACAAAAGCGCTAGAATGTACGAAAATGTGTAATAAAAAGTTTTGTTGCGTACAACTGGATGTATCGAAAAATTAGTCGCGTAAAACGTATCAAAAAAAAAAAAAAAAAAACGAAAAAAAATTATTTAGAAAATAAAAAAAAATTATTTGTTCAATTTTCAAAGAAAATTTTTTTTGAATTACAAATTTATCAATTTTATCAATAATTTATTCCACAAAAAACTGAAAATGATGTAAGCAAAGAAAAGAAGTAAAAAAAAAAGAAAAAAAGATGAATTTGATGAACAGAAATACTTTACAATTAATTTTGATAGATTTATATTAAAATCATTTTTTTTTTTTAAATTTAGAAGAATAAGATTGAACGGATTTGAAATCTTCTACTAAAAGTTAATAAATTTTTAATTTCTCACTAACTACCACATTTAGATTTAATTGTTTTATATATATTTATTAATCAGTAATCACTTGTTTCTAATTAATTATCTAATTGCTTTATAACTCTAATTAATTACTCAATTATTTTATGTCTATAATTAATTACTCAATTTGTATAAAATTCAAATGAATTTTGTGATTAGACAGATGTTTGTTTTTTATAATTACTCTGTTTAGCTCTCACTTACGTGTTCATATTTTCATTGAAATACTTATTATATCGAATAATAAATAACTGGAAATGATTTGTTTAATTTATGCGAAAATTAGGTAAAACTGATAGCATTATTCTTGTGGACATTTAACTGTTGCATTGAGTAAATTTATTGCATTAATCAATTCTGTTAATTTTATATTTAATATTTATTAATTATATTTATCATCTATTCAAGGTTGAAGTGATGATTTTTGTTTCTTATTTTCAAATATTAGTTTTAGATCTATTTAAATTTAATTTTTAATAACACCTTTTTAGTTATCATTATTTTTCAGTCATAAATCTAAATATTAAGAAATTTTGTATTTGCTGTCAAAGTTAATTGCACATTAATTTATCAAATTTCCACTGGAAATTTTATTCATAAAAGATTTAAATTTAAAAAAAGCAAACTTTTTATTAAAAACAGATAATTAATAGCAAAAGCGATGAAAGGAAATTGTATTTAATTTACATCAATTTTTACAAAAAAATTTAAATTGCATCGTATTTTTATAATTTCATGAATTTTAATTATTTTTGATACTTCCATTTTCTTTTTTTTTTTGATTTTCCTATTTTAAATTTGTGAATAGTTTTTACACTCTGTTTAAATTTTACTTAAATATTTCATTGTCATCATAAAAACATAAAATCATTTTACACATTATTGATATGCGAAACGTAACCTTTGAACTGTCATAATAATACACATTTTCAAGAAATCACTATTTCATTTCTTAAATCGATACAAATTTTCGACTTAACTAATTAAATTTTTGGCTATTTGAATGACACAATACGAGATATGCATTTAAATTGAGTATCGTCATTTTTAAAAAAATGAAATTAGATAATGACTTCCATTACGAATTAAAATTCAATTACCTTAATTTATCAAGTTAGCATTTTGTTGTTTTGATGACTAAACATTTAACAAGATTTAAAAATTGAAATTTTAAGAATTACAGGATGAAAAGCGAACTTAAATAAGCAATTTATACCAAAAAAATATTTAATATAAATAAATAAAGTTTTCAAATAATTAAAACTATTCGACAAAATAGCAATTTCATCTTTAACTTTGAAATGTGATATTTTAAAAAAAAATAAGTAAAGCAAAATAAATTAAAAATAAAAATACAAATAGAAAACAATCATTTGCTTGTAACAATTGAAATCAACAAGGAAGAATAGCATTCTTGTTTTTTAATTAAAAATTAGAAAATAATAAATAGAAATTTAAAAAAATTCTCGCCAAAACAACTGCAGCATGAAACAATGTTGATGGACTGATTTATGAATGAATTAAATAATTTTAAAAAATCCAAAAAACGGTAATATATACTTTTGAATCATACAAAATTTTATAATTATAAAGTAATTATTTCATTTATCGAATTTGTATCATTTAAAATTACTTTTAAAATTATTCAATTTATTGATGAATTAGCTAAATCACCACTGTATATTGCAGCAATTATTTTAAAAAGAATTTTTTCGATGATGTAAAAACAATTTTTTCCTGTTTCAGCATTTAATATATTACATAAATTATATAAATTCCCTAATTAATTTAAAACTCATTAATTTTACTTGCTAAATTTTCATTAAAAACAAAGGAGGAGATTTTTGTTTTTTTGTTGATTCATTGACTTTTTTATTTTATTCATTAGCTAAATATTTTTCATTATGCGAAAAAAAAAATTAGAAAAATTAGTTATTTATGATTGATGAAAATCAATTTTTGAAAATTTTGCAAGAAATTTATGTATGAGGAAATATATGGGTTCACATAAAAATTACATGTAGCAATCTTTTTTCTTTCTATTGTTGGAACAATTTGATCATACAATAAGAATTGCAAAAACAATAAGAATTATAGAACGGAAAAATCAAACATATACGATTAATGAAATGTTGCCTGAAAAGGTTTTATAAATTTAGCGAGAAATTTCATTTGATAAAAAAAATTAATCGCTTGATAAAGAAAAAAGTATGTGAAAACGAGCAATCCGTTAATCAAGATTTATTTGCATTTGTGAATAAACAATTCAATATTTAGAAAATAAGTGATTTTTGAACGCAAGGTTAAGTAATAATCACGTACGTGTCTAATTATTGCAGTTTTTTATCATATTATTGAAGATATTTCTGATAGTATAACTTGTTAGGTGTTAGTGCGGATCAATGACGTGGAAAAATCCGAAATCTTACGTTTGAATACAACGATATATATTGTAAAAACATTTTAAAAAATCAATTTATCAAATTATTCGTTTAAATATATTCCTGAATGTAACAATTCATCTGAAATATTGTTTAATATAGCTTGGTTAAAATTAAAATTTTCAAGTTTTTCGTAATTTTTGCAAAAAAAGTATTTTAATCGAAATATCATACATTGATAGTAAAACCAATTAAAAGGCGCGAAAAAATGAGGGAAAGAAAAAATATTAATTAAAATTTAATTGGAAAAAAATTAAAAAAAATTAAATGAAATCTTGATAAATGAATGAAAATGTAAAATATTATTTATAATACTTTAATTACTTTATGCAATAATTGAATATATTTGTAGTTATAAGACTGCAAATATGCATCGTACATTCAATCCACAAAATTATTTGGCATTTAGTTTTTTTTCCGAAAACTTTCTCTGAGAATGAATTCTTAAAGTTGAAAATTAAACAAAAGATATAGTTATCAATGGAATCAGAATTAGATGGATCAAAATATGATCAAAATCCTGAAAACATCAGAAATTTTTTTGATTTTTAAATTTTGCTAGTCGTTTTTATTTTTTTTTTTCCAGGCATTCTTTTTATTTACATAGGGAAAGCATCGAACATTAAATGTGTAATCTTTAATATTTTGGATAGTTTTTTTAAATTAATATCAGAACATTAGTATTAAAGTATCTCTGATGCATTCATTCTAATCGTTGGAACATCAATATATTTGTAACAAATTAAAAAAATTACAAATTTTTTGAAATAAAACGCAAAAAAAAAAAAAAATGAAAAAAATTGGAAATCAAATGAACGATCATAATAAAATGATTAATTATTTTCCTTAATTTTTACAATCACTTTCTATTAACAATTTTTCGCTGACAATGATATTATTATTTATAAAATAATGGTAATAATAATAATGAGTTGATGTTTTAGAAATTAATTTTAATTTTAAAATAAAAAAACGAATTTTCACGAGATGAAAAAAAGACAGTCCACGAAACTTTGATAATGAAATGATATTAATGATCATAATAATAATAGGTATAATAGTAAATAATGAATCGATCTACAAAGAAATAAATCTTAACATAAAACAAAAAGAAAAAAAAAATTTAATAGGATGAAAAAAAAAAACAGTTATGATATATCTGTCAAAAATTAATTGTTAAAACAATTTTAATTTCACACGCACATATATATATATGCATATCAATTTAACACATCTATACGAAAATTTTAAAAATGTATGGTTTGATTTTAATTGGTTCATACGGGTTTATTTCGAGTTGTCAGATGGCATAAATCGAAGCGATCCCACTTTTTTCTTCCTTCTTTTACCTTTTCGTTTCGTCCTTCTTTTTCAACAACCTTTTTTTCTAATACAAATTCTGCAAGCTCCGTTATTATCATTATACTACCTTTCCCTTCCAATCTTCACTTTTTTTCTATCTTTTTTGTCCCAATTACGTAATTATATTATCTGCTACGTTGTTATTATAATTACTCGTAATTATATGTGAACATGTCATTGTTATTAGATAGTATGATAAGTACGTGATACGTACGTGATAACACGTCTTATTATTATAGATATAAGATGCTTATGCTATTATTATTATGCTTAATGATATATCTATTTGTTACTTGTATTAGATGATATGATATGTATTTATGCATATGTGATAATTGTCCTGTATCTAATATTTGTCGTCATTATATAATATATACTTATCGATTCTTAGGGATAATATTTCTCATTGTTCTATGATATTTATTTGTCGTACATGTTAATACTTCTTATTGTTATTGTTGTAGAAAATAGGATATTTGTTGCCGTTATATGACATGTATTTGTCGTTGTTATAGATGATAAGATATTCGTCGCGTTATATGTTAAATCCTTGTCGGACGTGATGATATGTACTTTTTGTTATTGTTGTACGTAATGCTATATATATTTATTACTTTGTTCAAGGTAACATATGTACTTGTCTTATTGTTATATATATATATATTTATCGTTGTTAGATTTATCGCTGTTTTATTCATTTTTTGTCTTATTGTCATGTGTAATGATAAATACTTGTGGCTATTGTTATAGGTAATAATATTTTACTTATTGTTATTGTAACAATTAATTATTTGTATTGCATCATTGTTATTATCGATAATTATAAGATTTTATTATTTACCATTGTATAGATCAAAGAAATGATAGAAATCTTTATCATATAAGTCAATCTTTACCAGAAATAATTAAAAACAATTTCATTTCCTTTTAAATTTCATATGAAATTATTTTTTAACATTTTCATTTCCTTTCGTTTCTTTTCTTGCATATATTTTAATCCTGTTATATTTCATTCTATCATATATTATTGCATTCCATTAAATAAGAAGAAAAAGAGGAAAAAAAGGAAAATAAATAATTTCATTAGCAAAAAATTGGTTTCGAAAAATTAACGTAATTGTAAAATGAACTAAAATAATATCTAATAAAAGAATATGCATAACAAGAATAATAAAAAAAAAACAAAATTTTATACGATTAATCAATCAAAAAAGTAATAATATAAAAAATTATTTCAAGACAAAATTTTATTGCAGATTTTTGAATCGAATTCTTAGATGAAAAAATGGAAGAAAAGAGAAAAAAAAGAAAAGGAAAAGTTAAAATGGAAAAATGAGTTGAATATAAATAATACTCATCTTTTATCTTTATGCTTTTCAGCTATTGATTTCCAATTTCAAATTTAGTCAACTTTGGCTATTATAGCCAGACATCAATCATTTCTTAAGTCAAAAATATGTCATAGATATAAGATTTAAGTGCAAAAATATGTCATAGATATAAGTTATAAGATTTAAGTGCAAAAATATGGAATGTCTTTCCCAATTGTCTTCATATCTTATCTTTAATTTCATACATTTCTCCATCAAAGCTTAATTTTCATAATCATCCCATGCTTTCTGTTTGAAATTTTCAAAACATACTTCTTTAAAATTTGCATTAAAAGAAGCAGAAAGATTTTGAAATTTGTTTTCTCAATGGTCTTCCACTGTTCTTTTCAACTTCATATGTACATTTATCATAAGTTTAAATTTCCATGACCAATTGATTTTTTTTTCAAAATTTTAAAATTTACTCATTAAAATTAAAATATCTTTTTTGTAATCAAAAAAAGCAAGATGGTTGCACAAAATTTTGTAATTTTGTTTTCCAATTGTTTTTCATCATGCATTTAAATTTTCAAAAATCCCTCTGCCTTTATTTTCGTATTTTTCCCATATATTCCTCAAAAATTTCTTATTTAAAAAAAAAAAAAGGAACAAAGTTCATACATTTATTTATTCGTTTATTTATTCCTTCCTGATTATCATACCTTATTTTGCTTCAAAATCTGTTAAAATTTTTCTTGGTTTGTGAAAAAATATGGGAACAAAATTTTTGAAAAAGTCAGAACGTTAATATCATGAAAAAGAGTTCATTTACTCTAACAAGTTATTTATCTTTGTATAGAAGACCTATCGATTCTTCTTCCCTAACAATCTTTCATCATTTGCAGAAGGATTTCTAACTTAGAGACATTCACCCACACTCCCAGAGATGGTCGCTTTACACCATTGCGTGATCGGCAAGCACATGAACTAGTCTGAACCAGTGGTTCTTATCATATTGAGCAGGATTACCATCGCAACAACATTTAACAGTAGAATGAAACTAGCCTGTCTCATGACGGTCTGAAATGGTACTGAAAAAGTAGAAGAAACCAATTATTATTACATCCAAAATTATTATCTTCCTTTTTCATTCTAATATTACACTTACATTCATCATTTTAATAGGAAAAGAAGGAAGAAATTCTACTTTCGGAAGAGAAGAAATTTTTCTTTTTTGAAGAAATGTTATATATATATATATATATATATATTAATTTTGGGATTTTAACAAAATGATGAATTTCAAAAATTCTTTTCAAAAATTTTTTGGTGAAAAATTTAATTTCATAAACTAATATGAGAAATGAAGGTTGTTCACTTCGTTTTTTTTTCTTTTTTTTTAATTTCCGGTTTTTAATTCAATTGTAAAATGATTTTAGTGATTTTCGATTTCCGTTTTCGTTTTTATTTTAACTTTCTTCTATATCACATATAATATAATGAATAAAGTAATTAACGACTTTCCATTAACAATTTTTCATTTATTTATTGAATTTTAAATGGACATTTCAAGTTTTAATTTGCCCTTTTTAACAACAATTTTCATTAAACAGAAGAATTAAATTCTAAATGTCTACACAATGGAATTAATGAGTGAAATAATTGTTCAAAACTTTCCATTCTAAGTGAGAAGAGAAAAACTTAAATTTAGTGAAAATGAAAATATCTCTTCAGTTTTTTATGAAAAAAAAAAAGAAGACAGATAAAAATTGAGGAGTAAATCATAAAAATAAATATATCTTATATATTTCGGTGAAGCAAATGATAAAATGAGGGAATAATGACACAGGATGATTAAAAATGACTTGATGTAAGCAAACTTAATATAACTAATTTTCTGAGTCAAAAAAAAAAACGAAGTTGAAGTCTTAGTTGCCATAATTCTTAAATTTATCGACTATGTTCTCAAACAAAATGTATCCGTTTTTAATGATCCACTTTTTTTTCTCTGCTATGATTTAGATACTTCTTTAGATCATCTAATATGATAATATATTTGAAACTTATTGTATAATAGTTCTAGTTTTGCAAAAAAAAAAAAAAAAAAAAAAAAAAGAAAAATTAATCTTTCATATTATTTCGTATTTCTTTCTTAGCGATTCAATTTAAAAAAAAAATAAAAAGCTTTAAGAAAACCAACTTTTGATTAAATTTATAGTAAGTTTTTTTTAACTTGTCATGTTTAATTGTTATAAGAAATTACAAAAAAGTGATATTTTTTATTTGAAATTAGAAAATAAAAAAATAAGAATTAGCTTTGAATCAGCTGCCACATAATTTCATAGTTTTCATTGAATTGCAACTTTTTCTTTAAATTTGAAGAGAACAACAAAAAAATCTTAAAAAAGACACTTTTTTTCCTTTTTCCTGTATTTCCATAAATGATTAATTTATTATAATTATTAGGAAAAATAATTTTAAAACAAATTTGGCAAAATTTAGACTTCTAGAAAATATCAGTATATTTTTTTCTCCTGTGTTATAAATTTGATATATTGATAAGATTTCACCTATAACTTTTTCACGCATCTCATTCTTTCTTGCATATTGATTTAAATAAATCAATAATCAAGTATTTACGTCATTACGCATACCATCTGTGATAATTATTATTGCTCAGATAATTTATTTCAAAAATTTTCAAATAGTTTTTGAAGTAATTTTTATCCAATTTCAAATAATTTCTGTCCAAAAATTTCCGGTAATTTCATACTCATTTATTTTCGGTACATACCGGTATATTTGATATAACATCGTTACTATTATCGGCAAATAACGGTATTTTTGATATAACGATGCAAATTTAGGTACAAAAATTAGATGTCTTTGTTGTCTTTCGGTTCGCTGTAGAAAAACTCAAAAATTTTCAATAAAAAAAATCAAGAAAAAAATTATTTGATGAAAATTTTCTGATAAATATTTTAAAATTTAAAGAAAAAATAATTATTTTCAATTAAGGAATAATATTTTAACATTGAAACCTCACTAATAAGTTGGCAATATTTTATTTCTATTAAAATGGGTTAAATTCTATTTGCAAAGATAAAACAAAAAAAGTAGTGAATTTCACTACTTTTCACAATTTTTATGAATTCTTCTTTCCTAGAATTTTTAACTTTCATTTATGATACTTTTCGAATATTATTGAAATAATATCATTAGGCAAAACAATACAATGTCAGATTCATTTCTTCGAAATTCTGTTTCCTGCTTTTTCTTTCATTTCTGATTAACTATTTTAACTACTATATGTAATAATGTTCGCTTCTCTTTAAAATATTTCATAAATATTCTATTTATTAATTATATTAATTTTTATCCTACAGAATTTAACCATTCTTATTAATAACGTAATTATTAATTGCTATAAAAAGTTTTCTTTTCCTCTTTTTTTTTTTTTTTTTTAAATTTAACCTTCAAAAGAAAATTATTTATCGATTTCGTATGCATATATGTAAATATATACCATTGTATTGAAGCATTTGAAATTTCTTGATTTTCACTGCCCATAATTGTATTTTTTTTTTTTATATATATAACCTGCTATAAATCATCGCCAATAATAATACCTTTCATTTTTTGAATTATTTCTCTCGCTTTTCTTTTTTTTTTTTTTTTTTTTTTTTAATACTTTTCACATCAGATAGTATTTAGTGGTTGGAATGGAAATCGAATTTCTTTTTCCGTCAATTTTTATTTTTTTTTTTTTTTGCGAATTATTAAGTTTTATTCGACGAAGAAAAAGAAAAGCTTGAAATTTAGGAAAAAAGAAAAGAGAAATTTGGGTTATAATTATTTATTAAGAAGAAGTATAACAAGACAATTGAATAAAATTTAACAAATCGTGTCTTTTTTTCTTATGAATAGAAAATTTGTATCGTTAAAAAAAAAAAAAAATCCCGAATTATACCCCAAAAATTTTAAAACATTTGTTGCGTTATTTGCATTCTTTCCGTTTTGGTGAATACTTTTAAAATTTAATTTTCCAAATGAAAATATCGATTTTTGTATGCAAATGTATTTAATAATTGTTATTCTTCGACTTAATTTTGCAAAGTGCTAGTTTTAATTTCAAATTATTTTATTTAAATAATTTGAAAGATTTTTGGTAAATTTTATTCCAATCACTATTATTTTATCATCACTAACTTTATTATTTGCATGAGTAATCAAAAATTTATTCTCTATTGTAAAATTTAAATTTAATTTCTGTGAAAAAATTATTATTTCTGTTTTTATTTTTTTGTAAAATTTAAACCGTGAAAATTTGTATTTTGCCGAAAATATATCATCCATACATCGTATTTCCCTTTCGTCACATTTATTATCTGTTTCTTTTTTGTTTTCAATACATATTTTATTTTAGGTAATCGAAGGTTTTAAAAAAAAGGTTAAAAAAGGAAGAGAAGGAAAAAGAAGGAAGAAATTTTGGGAAATCGGGAAGGAAAGAAAAAAGTTCCAATCATATATTATCAACAATTCAAAAAAAAAAAAATCATTCTTTTATTAAATTTAAATGCTTATTTTGCTACCAAAAACAAAAGATGTATGAAAAAGAAAAAATTTTAGTTTTTTTTGATTAAAAAAACTAAAAATTTAAATTTCTTTAGTTAGCTTTAAAAAAAAAAGCACCGCCTTCTTTTTCCTTCTGCATTTTTACGCCTTCTGATTACTACTAAAATTCACTACTATTTATCTATTACTGGGCTATTACTATTGCTGGGCTAGTAAACTGGACTACCACTGGACTATTATACTATTGGCTAGCTGTAATCACTAATGGACAATTGATAACAGTTGTTGAATTAATCTTATCAGTTAAAAGAAACAAAAAAAAAAAAAAAATAATGTATGGTCATATTATTTCATCGTTGAAAAAGTTCGCATATTGCTTTCGTCAATAATTCGTTTAAAAAATATTACTGATCTGATGATTATAAATTATCAGTTACAATAATTCGATATCGCTTTATTATAATACTAATTTGCATTATTATTGCAGTTATGATTATTAATTAATTAATTTTGATTTTGTCTCTCAATAGAATTTCCTGCTTCCGATAAACAGAAGTGCAAATATTTTGCTGAATAATTTATATGATTATTTGTAAATTTGAAAACTAATTAATTTCATCGACATTATTTCTTCCTTCGATTTTTTCGAATCCGAATTTGATTATACTGAGACGATAGTTGCTGTATCGAAATTAGAATTAAAATTCTTATTTTGGAAATCAACTTAATTGAAAATTTTCATTTCGAATTTAACTAAATCGAAAGTCTTAATTGAAACCTTGCTGGGCATTCCTATTTCGGATTTTGCTGAAACTGAAGATTATTGTTTCCGAATCGACTGAATTGAAATTTTCAATTTCGGATTTGACTGAATTAAAAAATCCTGACATTTGCATAATTTTCTGGACGAAATGCTAAAAATATTATTAGAATTGTAGTTTACGAAATACTAAATCATCAACTTTAATTATAAATTTATAATTTAATACGAATTGGATGCTATGACGAAAACTATTCCACTGTATTTGCATTTATTACTGTTATTTACTGCAATTTTCAACATTTTAAGCATCGATTTCAATGCACCTGGAGGTCAGTGAATAAATTGAATGAATGAAAAATAAACATAAAATATATTGTTAAATTAAATTAACTAATAAATACACGTATCTTTGCGCTTATTTAATTGGTCTAAATTAATTAAGACGAGTAATCAATATTTTCAAAAGGATATATATATTTAATAAGAATTAAGTGTTATGAATTATTTATAATAACAATTTAAATTAGAAAAAATAGGGATACAATTTTTACTATAGATAATTAATAAGATTTTTTTTATCGGCACTATTTTATATCAATCAGATATTAAATTTCTAATTGCATTATTTATTACTCATCTTGGAAATTCCTGACAATAATTATCACTACTAATTTATTTTAAATTGAATTTAAAAATCAAATTTCAAGAAAAAAAGAAATTTTTGTTCAGCAATTGAATTCTTTAACGAAAAATATTGCACTTCAAATGTCATTTATTCTATTGTAGACTTATTTCAAATTATTTCTTCAAATTTTGAAGTTTTGAAGATTGATTTTTTCCTTTTTTCCTGATGGACTACTTTTATTTGAATATTTTTTCTTTTTTTTTTTGGAATAAATGAAGCGCTATGACATATATTTGTCATTGAAATAGTTCTGAAATCCTAGAAAATATAATGAATGCGGCGGGAAGAAGAGAGATTACGAACTTTTAATATTTTTGCTTGAAATTTGGCTTTCAGTTGTCATCCCATCACCATTAATCTTTTAATTTAACTTAAATAATGAGTTTTGCTTGCATGAAATTTTGGAAATTTCCAGAACAAACTGAAATATTCCATTTTCAGATATTAATTTCACATAATAAATAAAATGAATTCATATCAGATGATGAATAGTTTCTTTTTTAAATGAAATATACAAACGAAATGCGCATGTTTTAATGAATGATTAAAGCTAAGGATTAAATAGTATTTTTGTGAAATGCGCACAGATTTTCGGAACATTTGCATATTGCGCTTGTGATTTTGGAATATTTACGTGATAAATTCCCATATTTTCAGAAGATTTACGTAAAATATCTGCACAAAATGCGCTTATATTTTCAATCAAATATATCCTAATCATATTTTCTATAAAATACTTAATGACAACAGTAGAAGAGAAAAAAAAAATCATCTTGCAATTCTTTTAGATTTAAAATTAAAATCTTCAATAAATCAAAAAAATCCCATTTAAGAAATTACTTTATAATAAACAAAATAAATTTACAAGTATAAAACAGAAACTATTTCAAAATAAACGGATAAACTTTCACATAAAAACACATTAATTAATCTAAATTTTATCAGAAGAAAAAAAAAAACGAAGTCTAATAAAAATATCGATTAAAATGAAAATAGCAGGAAAAGAGTAAAAGAAAATGGAAAAAATAAATCTGAAAAAAAAATCAAACTAATACGGTTTAATTCTTTATAATTTTTTTTTTTTTTCAAAGCAATATTAAAGCAAATTTTTTTACTCTTTTTCTAGACTTTTTTTGCCTAAAATTTTCTTTTCTTTTCTTCTTAAATTCAAAAAAAAAGATTTTTTCGTGTTTTGATTAAACTTAAACTATTTGCCATTTTTTAAATTTTATTTAATAATATAAAAATGATGAAAAAATATAGGTCTAATAATATAAAACACTTTCATTGGAGAAAAAAAAGGAATTTTAGATCATTTTTATCAATAAATAATTTATCTGATAGAATTAGCAAAGTGCTTTCCTTCCTATTAAAATTTCTTTTTTTTGAAAAAAAGTTAAAATAAAAAGAAGAATATAGCGGTCATTTTTTCTTTTATTTCTCCAAACAAAAAAGAAATTTGAAAGAAAATTGAAGAAGAAGGAAAAAAAGAAAATGAAAACTATAAAAGTTTTTCAAAAGTCATAAATTATTCGGTGATTTTTGATTGGGAAAGAAAGAAAGTGGAAATTGCGAGGAGAAAAATAAGAGAAATTAAAAACAATGAATTGGAGAATAAAAATAAAGAAAGGGGAAAATTTGGAATGAATTCTTTCTTTTTTAGTTTGAAAAACTTAATTTTAATTTTTTATGCCAAATTTTTGTGGACTAAATTTAAAACTATTACCTTATGAGATGAGGAAAAATTGCCGATTGAAGTTTAAAAGCAATTTTTTAGATTAATGAAATTTTAAAAATTAATTTTTTGTTGCTTTTGTTTTTCGTTTTGGAAAAATGTTGAAATATAAATGTGTTAAAAAAAAGAAAAAGAAGATGATATTTATGATTTCCGGATTTCTCGATGATTATCCGTGATAATGTAAACAATTTTTCATGGCAATTGTTATCATATTGATCATTTCATCTTGTTTAGTTATTTTTCTTTTTTAATTTTTTCTACAAAATTTTTATTTTTTCTAGCTCAATTTAATTTCAAAGTTAAAACGGATAATTAACAGAAACAAAAACATGATAACTAACAAAAGCACTTCATCTTGTCATTTTTTTTTCCAAACTTATCAGTAATAGATTTTTCTTCATCGCCAAAAAATTTCTTTTGCTAAAATATAAGAAAATAGGAAAACTTATCTAATAATAATTCATTGATATGCCTCATACTAAGCTGATATAATTAGTGAATGATATTTAGTTTTATTATTGATTGAATATAATCAATAATTAGTTCATTCTATAATTAAAAAAATACAATCAATAATTGAAAGTGAGTAAATGCAATTATTAATTTATAACTAATCTATTATGAGGAAATATCCACAAAATAGTACTATTATTTCTCGATTTAGAAAATAAAATGATTAATTTCCAATTAAAAAATAGAATGATTAATTCCCAATCGAAATGTTTTCTATCATTGAGGAGATGTAACCAAGAATGATGTAATCAGTAATTGATATGTCAATCGATTAATCAGGAAATACAATCAGTAATTGATATATTTTTTATTAACAATCAATAATTGATAAATTAGCAAACACAATCAATAATCGATAAATTATTCTGTTATTGCAATAATATATGAATTATTGATTTCATCTACTCAATATTATTGAATAAGTAAATTTAGTGTACTTGGAATAATTTATGATCGCATTTTTCTTACCCAATCTTCTTTTTTCATCTAAAATTGATAAATAATGAAAAGTAAATTGATTAAATTATTAATTTTTATTAACAGATTAATCAAAATCGCAACATTTCAATCGCAATATTTTCTTGGTTTTATCTTTCTTAAAATGGATTAATTTATTTCTTGATATTATTCAAATTGAATTTAATTTTTTTGAAAAAATTACTATTGATATTATTCAAATTGTGTTTAATTTTTTGCTGCAAAATCTTCTTAATTATGGCCAAAAATAATCGCATTTGCTTGATTTCTCTCAATTGATTAATTTTATTTCTTTTATTCGTTAAGAATATAATGAAAAAATGAAGATTTTTTTTCATTTGAATTTGAACGATTCGCTATTTTTTTTTCTTAATTTTTCAAAAGTAACAGAAGTTGAATTTGAGTTAAACTGAATTCGAATTTCGGAATTTGAATTTGAATTTGAGTGCGAACAGAAATTTTTTATTGCTTTTTTTTTTAAAGTAAAAAAACGAAACAAAAAAAAAAAAACAAAAAATTATGTCATGAAATTCGTTTCATTTAAAAATATGCTTTAATATTTTGCAATTAAAAAAATTAAAGTTGAATTTTTTCAAAATTAATTTTTATTTTAAAATATAAAACTTGCATGATGAATGAACGAGTATGCATTGATATAAACTGCTAGCAATATTTTATTCAAAAATCGGTTCTATAAATATTTTACGGAGGTTTGAATTAATTCGTAGATTATTTATTCAACCAATCATTTAATCTAACCAAAAATTATTCTGCTTAATTAATTATTTCAAATTTTTGAACGAAACGATTTCGATATCCTTTAATTGAAATATTGTTAATGAATGTATTTTTGAAGTTTTAATGAATTTTTGAATAATTTTAGCGTTAACTACTTCGAAAAAACATTTCAAATTTTTTTAAAAAAAATTTCATATTTATCAAAAAAAAAGTAACGAAATTAAAAGAAAACAGGAAAATTAGCTGATTTGAAATGAATTTAGTTGTTTCTAAATATAATTTTATACGAATAACAAAAAAACTTCAATTTGACTAAAGTGCTGTTAATTCAATTTTCGTCAGGTTCAAAATAATAAATGAAATATCATTAATTATGATGAAAGAAATTGATTTGCAAAAATTGCCATTTTTTGTTTTTCTGCTTTTTTAACTTAAAAATAAAATGAATGGTAGTTCTTTTTTGATAAATTAATTTCTAGTAGAAAAATTAGATGTTTTTACGGAAAAGAGATCTTTTGGTTAAAATATCATTAATTTTATCAAAGATTTGATAATTTTTTGTATTATAATTTCATACTTTTTTCAAAAATGTTCAATAAATAATGTGCAAAACACGATAGGAATTAATGAATAGAAAGAATAATTTTAAAAACCAAAATTGTTTATTTTTAATTATCTGTTTTAAAGGCAAAAAAACAAACTTTTTTCTTAATTTATTGTACGATAAAAAAAAAAAGAGGAAATGTTTAGCAAAAATTTTTTCTAAATAGTTATTTTGATGATATTATTCTCATTTTAGTTTTAAAATTGTTTCCAAAATGGATTAAGACAGGAAGGATAAAAATTTGATTTGAATAATAGATAAAGAAAAGATGGAATAGATAAAAATTCAATTTGAATAATTTTAAATAAAAAAAAAAAAATTCAATCAATCTTGCTTGTATTATGTTTTTTAAAATTTAAATATGCAAATTATTCTTAACAATTCTCTTTCTTCTTTCATTCTCCCCTTCATCACTCTTTTATCTCTTATAAAATACTTTTGAATAATTAGCTATTATCATGGGGGATGAAAATGTGAACAAAATTTATCTCTTGAGAATATTATGCTATTTTTAAATTCAAAATTGATGGTTTAACCAATTCTAATCATAGAAATACCTTTTTTTTTTTTTTTTTTTTCATTCTTTTGGATGCCAAATGTATACATGTACTGGCTGCCATCGTGAAATAGTATACAAATAAGAAATTGCAAAAATATTCCTAGTACAATAAGAAATTAGCAAGTATGCATGATACTGTAAGAGTAATAAAAACTAATTTATTAGTAAGGAAAAATAATATACAAATAAGAGATGGTAAAAATACTACTGATACAATAAGGCGTTAGGAAATATACATAATATTGTATGAATAATGGCAGTAATCTGTTAATATGGAAAAATGTCAAGACATTAGTAAATTTATATATGATACTATACGAATAATAGAGAAGATAATTTATTAACATAGAAAAATAGAAGTAACTGGTACAATAAGATATCCGTAAATAGGCAAAAATATTGGTGGTACAATAAGGCAAGAAAATATTGTTTTAAAAATGAAAAAAATAGCATAAAAATAAGAAAGTAAGATATTGTTTCAAAAATCATTTTTTTAAAAAAATTAAACTTTAAAATTTGATATTAACATAACTGTAATTAACGGTATGAATTTAAAACTCAATAAGTTTTTGTTTGTGTATTTCTCGTATTATTCATTCTAACTTTAAATAAGCTATTATATTATTTATTAATATTATGATAAGATAGATTTTGATAAGATAAAAGATAGAGGGATGGAAAGAGCGGGGGAATCAATCTGTTAATTTGACTGATTTCCCCGCCATTTCATTTCCCCTCGGAAAATGGCATCAATTTATTCGCGACAAATTAAATCCCAAAAGGCAAATCGAAATGTGAAATATTTCGTAGCCAAAAGTTTTTCAAATGCCACAAGAAGATGGATTATGCCAAGTCTGGCCGAAATTCAGAGCTCATAGTTTGCATGCAAATAAGTTTTTGGGAAAATATCGAAATAGCCGAAATATATGGAAAAAGAAGGGAACATGTTAGATTTATGCGATAATTGATAATCAATTATCAATTATCGCATAAATCAGTGATAACACTGATTCTAATACTATCATTTAACAGTACATTATTTTTGAGTAAAAACAGTAAATTTCATGTAATGATAATTAATAGAATTTATAATCACTTATCACTTCTATCATAAATTCGATCATCTATTGTTACATTAAGAATGAGAAAGTACATTTGGTGTAGTGATTGGTTGACGGAAGTGATATATTCGATTTAATAATAGTTGATGGAAGTGATAATCACTTATTATCTCTATCATTCAATTCAATATTATTACTTATCATTATTTTAAGAATAAAACAGTATTCTGATTCACTGAACATTGATAAAATTGATACTCACTTATCACTTCTATCATTCATTTAAAAATCAAACAGATATATTCGAGTCATGATTTCTTGAAAAAACTAATGATCATTTATCACCTTATCATTTAAAAAAATTCGATACTGTTATTTACCTTTTTATAAAGAATGTAAGAGATGTACCCGAGTAATGATTAATTGACGGAAGTGATAAGCACTTATCATTTTTACTTATTCATTTCAATACTATTGTCCGTCATTATATTAAGGATGAAATAGGTAATTGATTGAAGTGATAATCTCATTTTAACTTATTAAATTTAGTACTATTTATCTGGAAACGATTATTAATATCAGTTTGTTTATTAAAAGATTTTCAATTTCCAAACATCAATAAAAATTGAAAATTGATCAAAAATTTTTTTCAATTTTTATTTATACTTATTATTTTTCTATAAGATTAAGAATTTTCTTTTTCGTTTTTAAAACGATCATTTTTCACATCTTCTTTCGATTTTTTTCCCATTCCAAACTTTTAAGAAAGTTTGTTATTGAAAATTTATGTGACTGGTCGTATTCTTTCATTCAGATTGTTTCATTTTCGTAATGGCAAAAAATAAAACATTTCAATAAATTTTATCATCGATTTTCTAATTTTATTAGATTCTGAAGTGCAATTTTTGAATCAATTCTAATTCTATTCATTTTTTTTTCATATTCCAAAAATAAATCTTACGATTTCCGATTGTATCTAGGAAGATGAAAAGTTTGAGCGAATTTTTTTCAGAATTCTAATTCAGAATCTAGAATTGATCTAAAAATGACGATTTCAATTCTAACCTAACAAATTTCATACTTCTTTTTGTTTTTCCAACATTCTTATTCTAAAATAGAATTTGATATCGGAAAAATGCGACATTGCATGAATTCAGTTGGCTCCAAATAATACAACACAAAACACAATTCGAATTTTACTATATTTCAAGAATTATTCAAATAATTTAATTTATTTTAACACTTTTAAACTTTTCTTTTTTTGTTAACAATTCAATGGGATTTAATCGAATTTTAAAGATAACTTCAGAAATTTCTAAGAGTAAATCTTTATTTTATAGATAAGTTTGACTTTTTTTTTTGCTTTGTAAATAAAACAATGACTTTTTTTTCTGTTTAATGTGAGAAATTAAACTTTTCTTATTTTTCGAAATTGCAAACTTTCAAATTTCAATACATTTTATCTTACTGCTGATAATTTTATTCGTTTCGTACAAATTTATAATTACTAAAATGATGAATAATGATAGCAATATAAAAAATCATAGCAAACGATCGTGAAAGAAACAAAAAGTGACAAATAAAAAGACCGGAAACGAAAGTTTTTCTACAAAAATTTTAAATTTTGAAGATTTTTTCTTTTATATTAACGATTGAAAGCGGAAAATTCTTGATAATATTTTTTTTGACAAAGAAATGGCTTAAAAAATTAAGCAAATTATTAAGAAATTTAATTTGATTTTTAGATTCCGAATCAGATATTGATCTTTTGGTACCAGTAAAAAGTTTGTTAAACGAACGAGTTGAACTTTACAAAGCCAGAGGTCTTGAAGGTTTTCCCGCTGTTGGAATTAAGGTAATTTCAAAAAAAAAAAAGGAAAAAAATTGAAAAATTTTATTTAAATAATATTTTGTGATTAAAAATTTATTTTTTAAGTTTTTTTCAAATATTCGGTCGAAATTCTGTGATGATGGAAAAAGAATTAAAATTTATGGAATAAAAGAAATATTTATTTTGAAATTTTTAAAGAAACCAAAAAATACTACCAATTTTGATTAATTAAAAGAAGAATAATAAAAAAAAATCAAAAGAAGATTATAAATTATATTTCCGATGCATGGAATTTTACGATAATTTAATTTGATAACAAAATTTAATTTTAATAATCTGATAATAAATTCTGATAAATTAATTTTCTTTTTCATACAGCGTGGTGTTGAAATTGTTGTGCCATATCGACAATACCTCCCGAAAAAATTTTTCCGGAATTTCGCATTTACAGCAGTAATTCGACCGGATGATCGTCAAGGCGGATATTTATTTGCTGTTGTTAATCCTCTTGATACTGTCGTTGATCTCGGTGTTTTACTCGAATTTGCCGGTAAGTAGTGTTTTTTAAATTTCAAAAAAATTTGAAAAATTGAAAAATTTTTTGAAAAATATTATGCAAATTATAACATTTGTGTAATTATTAACGAAGGAATTAAATCGAAACCTTTCCAATAATTGCAAAAAATTTTTTCATTTCAAGTACTTTTTAATTAAAAGTTGTAGAAAAAAATTCAGCAAATGATATTGTTGGAACAGTAATAAATATATTATTCTCTTCTTTATTTTATAGAAATAATTTTTATTCAGAAAAAAATTAATTAATAATCTAAAAAAAAAGTTTATCCTAATTCGTTTTATTGCCTTTGATGAAATTGTAAAAAAAAACTTTTTTTGTACGTGATAATCAAACATGTATTATATTACTTAATTAATCAAAAAAAAAATTTACTTTTTTTAAAATTTTCATTCATTTTTGATAAAAATTCTAGAAAACATGTTGTTTCTTTTCTTTTTTAGATGATAATCCAAGCAAATCTTGAAAATATTTAAGTTTTATTACAGTAAATTTAATTTTAGATTTTTTTAAAGTTTTATTTTAGTAAATTTTCATCCATTTACTTAGATTGTATCGTATAAAATTTAAAAAAAAGATGATTTTCTAAATTTTATTTTAAAAAATTGATCAATAATTCAGAAGAATTAATTGATTGATTTTTGGCGATTATTTTTAGGTGATAATCAAACAAATATCACATTACTTTATACGGACTCAAGCAAAGAAACGGATACCAAAGCATTGGCATCATTTTTGGTGCCGGAATTTACAAAAAAATGGGCAAAATTTGCATTGGAAATTCAAGAAGATAATGTTGTATTGTATTTTCGATGTATACGTTTTGCAACGAGACAGGTAAAATAAAAAATTATTTTAATTTTATTTTTTTTTCCTTATTGAAAATAATTTTCGAAATTTTCCAATTTTGCTATTAACATCTAGGTTTGTTAATTTTTTCGACTTACATCACTGATATTACTGGACTGATTACTAGCTGTTAAAAAATTTATGAATGTATCATTAAATAACTAAAAATTTAATACTAAAAAAATTTTTTATTTATTATCATTTTTTTAAAAAAAAGAAGGAAAACTAGAATTTCAATTCCAAAATTTTAAAAATTTCAATAGTGAGATAGGAATTTTCAAAAAATTTTCAATGCATCACTCAATTTTGTGCTTTTTTTTCTTTTTTTAGAACATCATTTAATTAATTCAAACAGAAATATTTCTTAAAAAAAATATTGGATTTAAAAAAATGGAAAAAAGTATTTTAGAAAAATTTAATTTAAAAATTATTTATTTCATTTTTTTTATAATTTACAGGTTAAACGAAAACCAGTTCAGCTAGTATTGGATGATGCTCATAAATTATACATTGCAAGCGCTGGGCCAATTTTACAAAAAGAATTTGAGGTATGTTGTGTTTTTGAAAAATTGCGATTTAGACATGAAGTTAAATTTTAACGCTTATCATTGATTTGATCATTTAATCTTTTTCTACTGATTTTCCCATCACTTCTGGAGTTAAATTTTAAAACTTATCATTGATTTGGTCATTCACTACTCTACTTTCGCCACCTGACCTCCTGGAATTAAATTTTCGCGCAACTTATGATTTGGTCATCCACTTTTTTCTACAATGATTTTATCCATCAACTTTTGCAATTTTCTTTTTTCATGACTTTTTTTATCATTTGATCAAAGTGATTTTTTTTTTCAAAGTGATTTTTCCTATCAGTTTTGATAGTTATATCCTTGCACTCATCATAATTTGATTTTTTTTTTTCTTATAGTGATTTTTTCCATCATTTTTGGAGTTAAATCGCTTTTCATGATTTGATCAATCACTTTTTCAAAGCGATTTTTTGTATTACTTTTTTTAATATGATTTTTTTTACAAACCGTGCTTTTAATCATGATTTTTCTCATCCATTTTTTTTATCATGATTTTTTTCATCGCTTTCTTACCTATTTTTTTAAACACACCTTTTAATCATGTTTTTTTTAACCATTTTTTAATCATGACAATCTTTATCTTTTTTTCTTATCATTTGATCATCCATTTTTATCACGATCTTTTTCCATTTCATTTCCTAGCATTATTTTACATCTGTTTTTTTTTTTTTTTTTTTTTTTTTTTTTTTTTTTTTTTTTTTTTTTTTGTAGTGATTTAATCATCCATTTTCTGATCAATGAGTTTTTCCATTTGTTTTTTAATCATAATTTCTTTTTTACTTTTTTTAATCAAAGCTATTAAAAAAAAAATTCAATTTTTTGTGACAATTTATTGATACATTGATTTGTCAAACATATTAATTTGTTATCGCAGAATTCAATTAATATTCATTGATTAAGAAGAAATCGGAAAAGGAAAAATTTTTCATTCTAATTACTTCATTTTGGAATATTTCAATGCCATATTAATTTCATTATTTCTAATTGATTTTTTTTTTCTTAATTTTTCATCACATATGTTTTACATTTTAATACAAAATGCCTTAAATTAAACCGAAAAATTATTTGATAAACCTCTGATAAACCAGTTAAATTAAAAATTAACTCACAATTTTTGTATTTTCACTACTCTAAGAATTTGATTTTAACTAAAATCAAAATAGATTTGACGAATGATAAGAAAAAAAGGAGGACATGAAAACAAAATATTGTCGATGGTGCAGAAATTTGCCATTTGACAAAATTTTTCCTGAAAAAATGAAAATTCGCACCTTCCAATATCATCATGAAAATAATAAAGTGAGTATCACGGCATTAAATTTTGAAATTAAATTAAAAGAAAAGAGAAAATTCAAAAATATAATTTATAAGTAATAACAGTAAAACTTGAGATAGTAATTCTGTTGTTTATCATATTTGAAATTAAGTCTAAATTTATATCCGAAAATTAAAAAAAAAAAAGAAAATTTACAATCAATAACAGTGTTATTTATGACAGTAATGACAAGTTTAAATTTATATTCAAATTTTGAATATTAATAACATTTAAGTTGAATCGATCCAACTTCAGCAATAAAAAGTTCAAATAAGAAAAAAAAAACTCAAGTTGAGTTTGATTTTTTTAATTTTTGAAAAATTAGTTGCTTTTAAGTATGCGAAATGGGAAAAAAAACTTCTAAATCAGCGATTTGAAAAATGTTTCGAATGATGAATTTTTAAAAAAAGATTTTCTGAGAAAGAATGAATTCAATTAATAGTTTGAGATTTGGAATTTTCAATTTTCCCGTTCAATTTTCTCTTTTCAAACTTAATTTGCTCTTTATTTTTTTTTTTTTTTTTTTTTTTTTAGTTCAATTCTATCGATTGTAAGAAAAATAGGTAATAATGAAATTTTTAAAATTACAAAGAATATAAGCAATAAATAAAAGATATAAATTCACAAATCAATAAATTATTATGGACAAATTATAAATAAATTTCATAACTCACCAAATCGATATTATTGATTTACTTGAACTTATTTGGAAATTTTCTCAAATTTTTTCAAGTACTTTTTGAAATTCAATCATTTAATAATATAAAAATCCAAATTAATTCGTTCATTTTAGCTTTATATAATCCAAAATTTGGTAATTAATGAAAAGAAATGACCATAGAACGAAAGAGCTGTCTTTTTTTTGTAGTTGGAGTAAAAAGTTAGAAATTAGGATTTATTCAAATTTGGAATTTTGATTAAATTTCGACGATGAATTGGGCAAAAGCATAATAGCAATTATTTATCTCAATAATGATATTAGTCAACAAAAAATTTTGAATCAAAGAATTCTTATTGAATATTATTAATTCTTATTTAAGTTATTATTGAAATTCGTACAAAAAATGAATATTTAAGATTATGCCTTAGTTTAATAATAGAATTTGTAACTAATTATAATATTTCGAAATTCAAATTTTGATAATTTAGATAGCAATTTATTTAATTTTTTCGATAACTTTCTTTCATTTTTTTTTAAACTTTCCAAAATTATTAACAATTTGTTTTTGAACAATGAAATTAAGTAATTAACTTTTCCTTTTCTTTTTTTTTTTACAAAAATAATTATCAGAACTTCAAAATGATCTTACATTTTTGCATTAAAAAAAAAGAAAAAAATTCAACAATATCATTATCAATCCTCTTTTTATTATTAACAAATAAATACAAAAAATCAAAAAAAAAAAAAAAAAAAATGAAGAAAAACGAAAAAATTTCGTTTTTTTTGCTTTCATGCTGCTGTTAATACAAATTAGTTTCTTTTGAGAATCAAAATAAATTTGTATTGAATCAAAAAAAAAAAAAAAACAGTTATTCAATTCTTTTCACAATTTCTTCATTTACATTTTTTCGTTTTTTCTCCCAATCATTTCAACTATTGAATTTTATTGATAGATTTCTTGTCTTGTTTTTTTGCTTTTTTAAATCAATACCATTATCACTATTACTATTATCATTATTATTGCCATCAAAAATACGAAACAGCTGCAAATATTAGCCATTTTTTTTATTCATTTCCTTTTTATAATGTTTCAAAAATAGGTTGAATCATTTCCTGTTTACATATAAATATATATGTTTTGTTGATTATTCTTCCATTTTTCCTTCTCTGTCTTTCTAAATTTTTCTTCTTTTTTTTTAGATCATTTTATCTATAAAAATTTATAGAAATTTGCACGAAAAACTCGTTTCAGCGAATTTCCTCTTGTTTACAGTATTATTCAAATTTTGAGTTCAAATAACTGGAAACAATGAACGAATAAATAATGATTAATGAAAAGAATTTTAGCTCTAAATAGTTGTGATCAATGAAAAAAAAAAAAAAAGGAAAAACGAAAATTTTGTTTGTCTATATTTTCAAGATTTTAATTTTGATAAATATTTTATTTTTTTTTTTATACTTCTCAAGTTTTAAATTTAATCACTTGAAATTTTTATCTTCAATAGTTCCTTTACTTTTTATATTTTTAATTTTCATAATTCTAAAATATTTTTCGAACTTTAATTCCAATAATCCTTTCATTTATTATAATTTTGCAAATCTTAATTTTAATAATTATTTTATTTACTGCATTTTTCTAATTTTAATTTTCATAATTCATTTGTTCATTAAATTTTTTATTTCAAAATACTTTACTGACTGACTATTTTGATGTTTGCCGATAAAATTTAAGTATGAATCAGAATAGGGCATAAAGAAATGCATTTGGACTTTCCTGGCATAATTTCAAATTATTTCAAGTTCAAGTTATGGAATTATTATATTATCATTCTCAATAAAACATTTCATACTTTTTTTGTTAAAATTTTTAATTTTTCTGTTTGAAATTTAAAATATCTTCATTTTTAATGAATTTCATAATTTTATGAAAAGAAAGAAATTTGAAAAGAAATTTCATTTATTCCGCTATTCTAAAACATTTTCGGCTAAATTATAAGTCCAATTTTATGTTTTGAAAAATTTTTCTTAGAAAAAAAAAAAGATTCGTCCCCATTTTCCATTTTTTTCCTTCGTTACGTTATGATTAAAATTGTTTCTTTTTTTCCGATAATTCTTCCCTTTGAAATTTTTAAAAACTTTTCTTTCCTTCTTCACTTTAATCATTACTATCGATTATTTGGAATTTTCAATTTTTGAATTTTTTGAATTTCTTTCTTTCAATTAAACAAAAATTAAATAATTATTATATTAATGATGGTGCAGAGAAAAAGAGAGAGAAAAGAAATTATTCAAACAGTAACTGAAATTTTAATTGTTACTTTCAATTAAATTTAAAATAATAAAAAATATGTACAGCTTACAATTATATTAAGTTGTTTATAATTCCAGTATGATATGAATTGTATCTTATATTTAACTTATTTCAATCCTTTATCATATCATGAACTATTATTTATGATTTTAACATAATTTGAATTGTATTTATTTAGTGCTGATTTTCTTTACTTTTTTATTAATTATTATTAAAAATATTCCATTTTAGTATGAATCATATCTTATATTTTATCTATTTCTTTAATTTTTTGAATCTTATCAAACATCTTACATTTCTCCCAATCTTTATTTGTTGAGCACTAATTTATTTTCTACCGAACATACACAAAGACTACTAATGAATTAAGTTTGGAACATGATAATTTATCATTAAATTTTAACTAAAATCAAAATTACAAGTACTAATTATCAAAATTATGATATATTTGTTATTATAAACAACGAAAATGCAATTACATATATGGACAAAAACAAACAAATATTAAAAAAAAATTTGCAAAATATTTGAAAACTTATAATTTTTAATAGTTTAACGAAAAAATTTCCAGTTATTTTAGCTATAATCATTAATAAATCATTTGTCAATTTTTTTTTTTTTGATTGTTCAAAATTTTCCACTTTTCAACATTTGCTTACATATGTTTTTTGTGTATGTTTGTGCATGATATATATATATGCATTGATTTTATTTGTTATCTATTGCTCTTATCTTTTTTCAAAATTTTCATTTTTCAAAAAAAAAAAAAAAAAAAAATCAAAAAAAGAAGAAAAGAAAAATAAAAATATAATTTAATACTATATTAAAAAAACTTTATAAACTATATGAACATATAATTTGAAAAAAAAAAAGCAAATGGATAAAATTTACAATTTTCTTTTTTTTTTTCAAACTGTTAAGAATTTCTAACTACTATATCATATTTTTCGATGGTAAATGAATTTAAAATTTTGCTAGAATTACTAAAATTTAACCTTTTCCTTTTTATAATTTGGAATAAAATACATAAGTATTTGTGTATTAATATCAATTATTATTTACTGTTCGGATCTTTTCCAACGCTTTAAATTTCGAAAAAAAAAAGGAGAAACAGAAGTATAGTTTAATATACTTTTTAAAAAAACAATAAATAAAAAAAATTTGCAGTTTTTTTCCAGACTGTTAATAATTTATAATTGCGATATGCTTTTTTGGTTATATATGGATTAAAATTTTGTAAAATTCATTAAAATTCAATTCATTTTTTATTTTGATTTAAAGTTTTCTTTTTTTTAAAAAAGAATTTTTATTTGCTCTTACACAGGAAAAAAGAGAAAAATGATTGTTAGAAAAAAATAAGACGCAATATTTGAAAATATTAAAATATTATAGAATAATTTCAAAAATCAATAATTAAACGCCTTTAAACATTATTGTTCGATACAAATTTATTTGGGATAAATTGCGAGAATTAAATTTAATTCAACTGTATCAAATCAAGTGAAATTTAATTGAAGGAACTTGAATTTAACTAATTCAGTACTAATATAAAATAGAAAATAAATTCAAATAGATCTTGTTATCAAAAAACATGTTTGTTTATTAAATATTTTTTGAAAGGATGAATAGAAAATATCTATAAATAGAAAATATCTTCGCAAATAATTATTGCTGAATGATAAAAAGTTAAAAAATGCGCATATTTCCATACTTTACAGTTTAATTATTGAAATTAAAATTTTTCAGACTAATTTTTTTATCCGATTAATTAACAATTAATGATAGCAATATTTTCATTTGAAAAAAATGAAAAACTCTGAAATTACTGATCATTTTTGAAAAATCGATTAAAAACAGAAATAACAATGATCTTATTTACGAATTTTTTTCTATTCGGTAATAATTCAGATTTTTTTTCACAAAATATCAGATATTTTTATAAGCAAATAGTATATGACTTAAATATTCAAAATTTTTGTCTTTAATCAAAGTTTCTAAGGATTAGAGAATTTAATATGAGTAGTTTCGAATAATAACGAGCAATTTTCTACTTTTTCGCTTAAGATGCCTCAGATTATTGGACTAAAAAATGCTTATTACAAATTTATTCATGAATAGACATTATAGGTTATATCATGATTTTTTTTTTTTTTTCAAAAACCACGTTTTTCAAATTAGTATCAGTCTTTGAATTTACTCTTTATAACGATGCATTATCAAGAATTTAGTCAGTTTATTTAGAAATGATCATTTTCTGATTCCTTAATATTTTTCCGCCTTTTGATTAGGCCATTTCTATAATTTATTATTTTTAATTAATTTCGTCAGAGATTTCATATTCATCATGATGATATATACGTATAATTACCTCATCACCTAAATCATATCACTCTAAACGTACTATTTGTAACTATCATAAAAAATATTTTTGATCTGATCAAGATAAAAAAGAAATCATCATGAAAGAATAGAATTAAAATAGATAAAGCATTAAACAATGTTAAAATACTGAAATTTGAATTTTTGTTGAAATTTTATTCCAACTAGCCTATTAAATCAAACATAATATCACTTGAGTTTTTATTTTCTTTCATTATTGATATAATACCGGCTGTATATAATTAATAATCAAGTCAGGTTTATGAATTCATTATTCATTATTCAATATTCCATTTGAATCTTTTTTCATTGTGTATTCAAAAATTTCGACAAATGGTGAAAAACTTATTTCTTCCTATTATTGCTTTTTTCTAAACTGAAATATCATTTAGTAGTAGGCAAAATATATCCTTAAAGCACCAATGATTAGAAGTTAATATTCTTAATTGTTTTATTTAAATTATTTGCTTAACATTGCATCAAAAAATTATTTATCTTCTCAATCTTTTTCACAAACATTCCATACAATAAGCTTATTTTTTCGGTAACGGCATAAAAACAAACTTCGTGGGAGACAATCCAACCGAAACATATCAATCTTGCTAAAGTGAAGCTTATAACATGGGACCAATTAACCCATCACTTGTTTTAATTAATTATTTTCGGTGTAAATTTCAGCAAAGGACATAAGAAATATGAGAAAACAAAGAAAAGAAAAAATAGTTCATAGAATGAAAATGTTTAAAGTTCGAAAAAAAAAAAAATCAAATCTTTAGAATCCGCTACTTAAATTTATTAGCTTAACATAATAACATTATTTTTAATGCTGTATTTCAAAATTTCTCTTTCGTTTAAATTTTTTCTCCCTCCTTAACATTAATATCATTATGATAGGATTATTCTTCTTTATTTCCAAATAGCAATTATGTGCCAATTTCGATATAATAATCGGAATACACATATTAATACTAATAGATAATTGAAATAAAACCTATTTCGATAAAGTAACTAAAAACTTAATATGATAAATGGAAGATATTTACTAAAATATGAATCTCTTTATTTTAGTGATATGAAAAGTAAAAATACGACACAGTAACTAAAATTTATGCTAATAATGATACAATAATCAGAACTTATATGTTCTGATATATTAATTAAAATACATACCTATTCTAATATAAGAATTAAAATACATATGATAATCATTAATAATTAATGAAATAAGATAATTGAAGCATATGCCAATTCAGATACAATAAGTGAAATATATGCACATATCGATATGATAATTGGAATATTTACTTATCATAACTTAACAGTTGAAATGTATTCCGTATCTTTAGATAAATTTTGAAAGATCTTTTGTTTGCAAGTTCATTGTATGGGGTCTAAGCCTAAGCCTAAGTCTAAGAATCCCGTGTAATATCATGATAAGCAATTATAAGAGATATAAATGATATTTTAATTTTTATCAATTAAAATTTCTTAATGACTTTTTCCATCATTCCATTAGTAAATTTTCTTACCTTCGTTTTTCATTATCTTAAATATCAGTTTGTTTGTCTCACCTAAAATTTGTTCTGCCTGAAAATTTTCAAACCTTTGTTTTCCATCTTGAACCCTTTGATCATTTACTCGACACTTTCTGGAATGCAAAACTTTTGATAAAACAGTTCTAGCGGAAAAAATATACTAGACCTTGGGAAAAGTTCACGCATTTCATTTTAGAACATACTAGCTGTATCAGCCACTTGAGGTGGCCGGTCTAGCTAGTCTATATGATAAAAATGTCTGCTCAATTATACCTGTCACAGGTGTAACAAGTAAAAAAGCAAGCATATCTATATAAAAATATGTGACTACCCAAATATTTCGAATCTGGCACTTACCTCAAACCACCTTGCCAAAGTTTCAAAGCAATCGATGAAGAATTTGTAACGCAGTGTCAAAAGCAAATAACGAACATTTGCATTTTTATTTTAATAGATTATTAGTCCGCCATGCAACTATTCTTTCCCACTTTTCCATTTATATCCTTTTTAAATATTTGTATGGATTAATGTTATTAATTCCGTGGACACCTCCTTTTCTTCTTTCTCCCTTTTTGTGTTTTTTGGTTAAAAAAAATGGCTTATTTATGCACATTAATTTAATATAAATCTAAAAAATATAAATTTTTCTAAAATTTGAATTTGAATAAAAATAAACACTACAATCCCAAAATGCAAAAAAATATATGCAAAATCTGTTGAACAGTTTTCTGGAAAGCAAAGCTTCTAGAATAACAATCTTGATTATAAAACGGGAAAAAAATGAAAAGAAAAGGAAAAAAAAGAAAACGATATTTGAATCAGAAAAAGTCCTGGTATACCATTTTCACATGCATTATAAGTACAGTCCCCATACAACTATTCTTCTTCCTGCCTCATTTATCTGATTCCGTTTCACACATTTGTTTGATTTAATGTTATTAACATAGTGCTTTCATGAATAGCTTCTTTTTCTTTTTGTATTTTTTGATTACAAAAAGAAGAAAAAAAGTATTTACTATGGAAATATTCTCTTTTTTTGGATCCTTTTCATTACTCATTCATTCCTATCTGCCTAAAAATCTTCCATTGTCACCACTTACATTCCGAATCGGTGTTATTTAAAATCTTAGATTTTAGAGAACTAAAAAATGAGGAATATGTGAATTTTTACTTTTAAATATATTTTTTCACATTTACTTAAATCTACCATCTTACCTTTTTCTCTTAATTAATTGAAAATCTTGACATCTTCTTTATTATTCCATCTCTATGCAAAAATAATTATCGGTTTAGATAGAAAATTTGTTTTTGTTATTACAAAAACATCATTATAAAAAATTCATACATTAATTAAATATAGAAGACATTATCATTTTAATTCAGTCTAGGAAATATTTTTTTTTTCTTCGTAAAAAGGCAATTTCCTTTGGTTTATTTTGTGTTGTTTGTGCATTATCTCTCTATTTTTTGAAAAATTGTTTGCAAATAAGTTGAATTTATTCCAGAAGGCAAAGTTTGCAGAATAAAATTTGCAACTTGTCTTTCTTTTATTTTTGCTTTGTTGAAGAAATTTAAAAAGATACTGCAGAAATGATTGAAACACTTTCGAAAATTTCACATAAAAATAAAAATGTTTCTTTTTATCTCAAAATGTTGAATTGTTGGAAAACGTTGAAAATATCGTAACAGTACCTGAGAAAAAGCGTTTTAAAAGCATCTTAATGCTTGAAAAAAAAAAGTAAAAAACAACATCTGCTTAAAAATCTAATGGCTATTGAAAGATTTATGATTTATTTCCATTGTAGAATGTATACTTTTTACTAATTCGATCTGATATTTCAATTAAATTTAAATATTTAATCATTATTGTAATATTTTTAACTTCATAACCGTTTCTATTCATGACAAAAAATTTACAAATTCTTTTTTTTTTTTTTGAAAATTTGAGAAAGAAATTAGATATATAAAGCACTTATTTTTCATTTGTCTTATAAAAATACTTTAATCTCCTATTAATTATTAGTTGTTTTAATTCTATGTAGTTTTAAATCTTTTCTCCAAGTTTTATTCAGTAAATCTTGTTTCACTTAAAATGGAAGCAATCTTTGTGAAATTTCTATAAGTTTCAAATAGAACTTCGTAAACGAAATCCCTAGAATAATGAGATATGTCACTATTCATTAATTTAAATCATTTTAAAAAATAATTGTTTCTCTTTGAATCATAAGCTTATCAACTGACTGTTCATTTTATTTTATTAGAAGAATGATAGAATTAAATACAAAATTCTTTGGATAAAGAATGAGAATCGTTTTATCTCCTTGTTTTGTTATAATTTGGAACTTGGGAAAAATTTTTTCTTCTTTTTTATTTTGAAGTTGAACAAGGAAAAAAGTTGAGAATATCATTAAATGTCTGATTATCGATTGTCAGGATAACAATGTATCGGAAATGAAATATCAAATTTAAAAAATGTTAAACATAAAACACTTATTAGATTTAAGAGCGACAGAAGTGAATAATATTAAAAAAAAAATAAAGAAAAAAGAAGAAAAACTAATCAACAGCTTAATTATATTACATAAAGAATCGAAATACTGATAATTTAATAGGTAATGTAAAAAATTAAATAATATAAATTTTACGTTCATTACTTTTTGTTAGGTATATTTATAATGCACTATAATTTTAACTGTAGATTTAAGTATAAATCACACAAAATTTCAATTTTTTCTACTGAATTTAAGGATTTTAATTTTAAATTCAAATCAAAAAATTTACAATTTCATTTATTTATCGTTTTTTTCTTTTTTTTTTTTGCTTAATATTTAAGGAAGTGAGAAGAAATTTTTAAAGCACATTCTTAAAATATTCATATGGTATATTTATTTCAAAAATGTGTACAGTTCTCTTTTTTACTTCGTCAGCCATAAATATTTATTTAGCTCCGATTTTCTTTTCTGACATCTTTTCCAAACTGCTATTGCTAGTCATTTTTTAAAATATTTTTCGATTAAAAAAGGCCAGATATTAACAAATAGTGCTAAATTTCTAACTGACAGACTTTGAAAATAAATGAATTGATGCATGCTTAAGTTTCATGGTTTTCTTTTATTTTATCTGCAATTTTCTTATTAATTATTACTGTTTGTTACTCTTAAAAACTTTTTCTGCTTTGTAATGATTGGAACATTCAATGATATTCTCAGACTTTTATCTAGAAATTTCAATTAGAATAAATCTTTGAATTTTTTTTTTCAAGCGTTATTAGCATCATTTTATTAGAAATAGTTTCAAAATTCTGATTGATTGGAAAAATTAGATTCACTTTTTGAGTAGCTTTATCTAGTCTTCCGAATTCAACATTCACAAACCTTGCTCTTATAATTTTCTAAGACTCCATTTTTTCTATTCTTTTTAATTCACTTTTCACAAATTCTACTCCTCTTATCCCTTAAATTCATTTTTTTTTTCTTAGAAAGTTACTTTTTCAATTTTCTGAAAAAATATTTACTGATCAACGAATTATTTAAAAAATAATTATCATATTTGGGACTTCATAGTAATAAAATATTAGAATGGAATAGGAAATGGAAAAAAAAATAATAAAATAGGAATTTAAAATGTTAGAATAAATTTTATAATTTAAAAAGAGAGGTAAGAAATTGTTTGTACAGTTGAAAATACACATTATTCGATTTTCATTCTAAATGATTCCTATTAAGCATTTTACTATATTTTGACTTATTTTCTAACAATATTTTAACGATTTGAGCGAAAAAATAAGCATAATATTCTTATTTTTCTTCTTAAATCTTGATCGAAAGACTTATGCTTTAACTCAACATTTGGTTCATTCCACAGCGCCAATTCTATTTACAAAAAATGGCCCACTTGGTGCACACATTCATTGTCTAAACTTCATTCAAGCAAGCAAGACGTCATACTCATTGAAAGTTTGAGAATAGATTGAACATGTTTCGTCCCAAAATTCCTCTAATCATTCACTTTACCGAATATAACAGCTTCATTGCATATCTATACATGGATATAATTGTACACGTTCATATAATGCACACATGTGCAATTATGTACGTGCAGATACGAATATAAATGGAATGTCTCTAAATTTATACACATATTTAATGTATGTACGTGCAGATATAAATATAGGTATGTCTATGAATCTATTTAAATTTAAAGAAACTTACTCATTGAAAGTTTAAGAATAAGTGAAAAATGTTTCGTCCCACGATTCTTCTAATCATTCGCTTTACCGAATATAACAGCTTCATTGCGTATTCTTACAAATAATTTTAAATTAAAAATTCAATACATTGTGATTATTTTTCCTTTTTTTTTTTTAAATTAAATGCTAATTTATTCATTACTTCATTCTTAAATAGTGAATAAATTAGCTTATGAGTAAAATTTTAAAAAATATGAATGAAGTGATATTTCTGCAACATACAATAATTTCAACTTAATAAACAAGCAAAAATCGTTAACAAATAGATGAACATACTTAAAGCTAATTAGGTTACTTATTTCGATGTATTTGCAAATAGAACAAGATAAACAAATAACTATAATATCAAATTTAAGATATACTGAAGGAATCCTTACAACATAAAACGTGAATTTTTATTACAGCAATAAAATTCGAGACCTTTGCCATGAATTTATAAATTGCAAGTTTTTTTTTTGACAGAACAGAGTCTATTTAATGTTTCAATTTCCAGATTTTTCTTTCAATTTTAAAAAATTTCACAATGTTTATTATATGAATTCTATTCTTATAACTCGAAAAAAAGTTCACGGCAAAAAAGAAAAAGAAATCAAGAATTTGCAAATTATAATATGAAGTATTTTTCTTTTAATTTTACTTTAAATATATTAAGTAATATCTATTTTGCTATGATCAAATAGCTATTTTATCGATCAAATAAATTCTGTAATTTAACGATCAAATAAAATTCATAATTTTTGCAACATTTCAATAATAGCATGCCAAGTTATATAAAAAAAATGCAAACCTGAAATATAACAAGGAAATAATCGAATAATGTATCAGAGCGAATTGAATAATGCATTTTGGATCAGTTTAGTCTAGACAACTTTTTCTAAGTTTCTTTTTTTCCACCTTCGCTTTTTCTCATCTTTTCTATCTCTGAAAATTTGCTTCTAATTAAATTTAAGTGAAACTAATTTGCCACTCTAGACTAACCAATTATAAAATGCCCTACCTTTCACTGCTATATATAGTAACTATAGACTCCGCAATATTTTTTGTTTGCAAAGCAAAAAAAAAGTGGTAGACAAACGAAATAAGGAAAAGAAATTAAGATGAATGATAAATTAAACAATTCCAAGTCAAATTTCAGCAGAATCGAACAGTAAATTGAAAATGATAATGATAATTATATATATATATATATATAATGATTGATGAAATCTGAGTTATGATTCATCCAGTGTTCCGGAGAATTTGTATAATTCTCTGGAAGACTTCCTGTTAATAAATGATGAGGAAATTCCGATAATTATCGACGATATATAAGTTATATATAAATATACTCTTCACAAAAAAAAAAAAAAAAAATGATATTTGAAATAACATTTGACATTCTAAAAGATTATTGGAAAGAAATTTGCTACTCAATATTATAGTTACAATATCATTTCCGAAACTGCATTACTATGATAACATTTCCGACGAAGAAAATATATTAATTAGTTGTCATTTAATGTTAGCATTAATTCATGAATAAAATAAGAAAGCAGAAAACTGGTATTTGCAATACTAATTTTTCAATTATATAATCAAAAATATTGCGTAGAAAAACCATAATTTTTAATTGTCTAAAAAATCACAAGAAATTTGTCAGAAATATTTTTGAAATATCAAAATTTTTGAAATTTTTCCACTTCCGCAAAAACATCTTGTTGTAGATTTAATTTAAAATCCATATCAAAATTTTCTCGGATGTGTTATTTCTATTCTTATTGTGTGCCGTCAAAATGGAAAATAATAAAGATAAAGGATTTCCTTGTTTAAATTAATATTTTCTATCTTTAAATGTTGAATTAAAATTTCAAATCTCTTATGTAAGGAAAAGAATCACTTCTAATCTAAAAATCTTTTACCCTAAAATTACTTACTTTTGTAATTTTATAAATCTATTTAAAGTTCATTCAAAAATTTGCATAAAATAACGTTTTTAACTTTTTTGTGGAACTATAACGTTGGGAAATTTTTAATTTCAAAGAAATGCATGATGCATTTAATAAACAGCTTTTTTTCTCTAATTTATACTTTTTTTTGTTTCGAATTTCAAAATTACAGAATTTCTCAATTTTTTTAAAGTTTCAAATCTCCTCCTCTATTATCTTTTCTGTTCGTATTTGTAACTAGGATTGATAAATTGATTGGTAAAATCAATTTATCGACGGATTATAAAGTACATTTTATTTCCAATTTTTTTTCTCATTGATCGGAAAATGAGAAGGAACTTAAAAAAAGAAAAAAGAAATGAAAAATAAAAGCGGAAAAACTAAAAAGCGATGGATAATTAATTTAAATCAATTTTATTGCTTAAAATATGCATCAATGTCATATGAAATCAAACATATTGTTTCGATTTGTTGATATTTATAACAATTAAGCAAAACAAACAAACAAGAAAAAAAGATATAAAAAAGAAACGAAACAAAAAAAATGTTTAAACTTTTTAATGCTATAATAACGAAACATCAGGTTTCAATTTTGCGATTATTTTTTCTAATTTTCACTCTTCTTTTTTTCTTTTCTTTTCTGAAAAATAGCCGAAATAATGATGGTTGTTAAAAATTGCTTCGAAATTGCTTATAATTGAAAACCACACCGCCTATACCATTAATTCATTTATTCAGGATATCTTAAACTTTTCGGCTGAAATTTCTAAAAATACCGACAAATTTTTATAATTAATCCTAAATAACATTAACATTATGTTTTCATTTAGAATCCCATATGTTTAAGTTTTCATTCGTTTTTTTTTTTAACACATGCATGCACATATATAAATATAAATAAATATATATATATATAATAGTAAAATTTTCTTTTAAATATTTAAATAGTATTTTACTCCAACTTTTCATTTTTATTCCCGAGTTACGGTATAAATTTCAAAATAGAGTATTTAAATTTTCTTTAATTTTGTATAATTATAATCATTTCTATTATAATTTTGCTTTATCCTTCTTTATTTTCTCATTTCTTTCTATTTCTTTACTCTTCTACTACCCTTTTTTGACTCTTTTATCATTTTTTCTAGAAATTTATCAATTTTAGAAACTTTATTATTTGTTTAGTTAATGATGTTTTATCAGTTTTGTTATCTGACAACCATTTGCAATTTGCTGATATTTTATTAATTATATCATTCTAAAAACTTTATTATTAGTTTAGTTGATGATATCTTAGTAATTTTATTGCTTTATTAAATATCACAAATTTGTTTCTTTATTTATTTAACTACATTTTATTAATTTCATTCCTTTATAAAGTCAGAAACCTCCTATTAAATTTTAAAGTTTGGATATATTTTAATTTTAATAAACAAAATTTCTTCTTTTTTTAGTGCATTTTCCATCTTTTTGATGAAAAAAAAACTGAGAAAATGAATTGAAATATATAGTAATAGAGGTTACATTTTTTGAAATTATTCTACAAACATTATATTCTCTTTTTTCCTTCCATTTGAAACTGCAAGCTTTAAATTTTAACTGTGGTTTTTTTTTTCGAGTTTCAGAAAGTTCCAGCTAAATTTTTTGGAAAAATGCTTCAATTCTTTCATTTCCAAAAATGAATTTAAAAAAAAAAAAATTTTTTTTTCGTCTTCTCCAAATCGTTCATAATGCATGAATTAAATTCAAGTCAAAATTTGAATTAAAATATTTGAATTAATTTTATAAATTATTCCCAATTATTCACTTTTTTTACCTTGCTTTCTTTTCATTTTAGATTATATTTTGAATACATGAAAAAACAAATTAAATTTAATCATTTATTTCTGTAAATTTGCTGAAATTTTGTGAAATCTATCGTAATTTGATAAAAACTTACAATAATGATTTACAGTATACCTGCAACTATTTATGGTGGCAAATAGTGCACAGTTGAAATTTATCGTAATTTAGTAATACATTATTTGCTACCATAATTGTTGATAAGTATATTGTAAGCTAAGATGAATTTATGCAATTATTATCGAAAGTTTATGCAAATTTGTAACTTTTTCATTGGAGTAAATTGATATAAATTTTGTTTGCAATATATATGCGTTAACACTTACTAAATCCACTGTAATCGTAGGTGACAAGCCGCTATTACAGTAAGTTATAGTATGGTTGTAAGTTTACAGTAGTGCAAATTGTACAATTTTCATTCGAACTTTATGCAAATTCTAATTTTTCCACCGGCGCAAACTTTTTATAAGTACTCGGTGTATATGCATTTTTGTATGTGTGCTTGAATATCTACTATAATCTACAGTAATCTCAACTTTTCCATAAATATTTTTAAGATATTTTTCAAGCCATGCTGTCAATCTGCCGATGATTCATGGACTTTCTTTTTAAAAATGATTTAAACAGTCAAAGAATTAACTTTTTTTCCATCTTTTTTTCTTTTTCCAGGCGGAAAGTGATTTAAAATTTAAAATTGAAAGAATAAGACTCTTCGAGAATTATTTTTGATGAAATCTTATCAATTACTGTTATTGTTGAATTATATTTTGCAAATATTTTTTCTATTCTCTACATCAACTATAATTATCAATGCAATTCGAGCAGAAGTTGTACATGATTCATCTGTTGATGTTAGGAACGGTATTGATAATTTCGGGAATGGAAGTTCGGAAAAGCATGATATCAGCAGTTCTTATCAATTAATGAGTACAATAACGAAAAGAGAGCCATCAAAAGAAGTTGAAAAATTAGTCACTGATGAAGGTTTCATTTTAACTGCATTTCAACAAAATCAACAACAACAACAGAACAAAAATGGAAAAAGAGTAAATAAAAACGGAAAATTTGCTACTGATATTACTAAAAATGAGGATAGCATAACTGATGGCAAACAACAACAAAATTTATCATTTGCTAAAACAAATTTTTTAAATTTTCCATTAATCGATCCTCTAAACAATACTATAAATACCAAAGCTTCACCGTTGACTCATTCCATATCAAATAATTCCAGATTTTTTCCACTACTAATTAATCGAAGGATTTTTAATGCTAATCGTATTAAATGGAAAAATTTGCATCAAAAATGGCAAAATAATGATGAATGGTATAATTTAAAAAACGACAACAACAATAACTATAATAAACGACAAAAACGTTGGACAAATGATGAAATCGAGCAAATCAATTCAATAATTGATACCTTTTCATCACCAAATTATGATTCACCAACGATTGCTTCAGATGATTATCCAATTCAAGATGTTGGTGGTAAAAGTAGTGGTAGTATTGGTGATAGTGATAGTGAACGATTCCGAATACCAATGGAAAATATTGTCATTATGGGTGATGATGTTGAGGATGAAGAAACAGATGATAGTATTGATATCAATGAAGAAAATTCTCAAAATTATAGTAATATAGTTTATGCTGGTGTAGGATTTGAAAATATTGAAGCAACGGAAAGTTATGAACAAATGACCTCCGTTGAAGAAAGTGGAAAAGATGATAAAATTACGGAAACTGGATTTGTTCGAATTGAACCGGAAATGTTACCGGAAGATGCTGATGATATGGAAGACATGAATGATGAAGATGAAAAAAAACTTGAAACAACAACGAAATTTTTGAAATCAAGAACAACAACAACAACAACAGCAACAACAACAACAACAGCAACAACAACAGCAACAACAACAACAGCAGCAACAACAACTGATGAAGTGAAAAAATTGGATGAAATAATGGAAATGGAAGAAGACGAAGGCGAAAAAATGGATGAATTGGAAGAATTAGAAGAAATAATTGAAGAAAAAAGATTACAAATTCCTATAATTTCAACAAAAAAATATTCAATACAGCGAAAAGATGATGAAATAGATTTGGTGAGATATTTTAATTTAAATTTTTATGAAAATTCGCAAAAAATTTTAGGGAGCAATTCAAGAAATGAGACTTTCGGATGATCCTAATGATGCTGCAATTGCATGCGATGATGAAACTGTAAGTTCGTTCTTTTTTTTTTTTCCTTTTTTTTTTTTTATAAATTATCAAATATTTAGCAAGAAAATGAACCGATTTCGAAGAATTTTCAGAAAATTAAGTTTTGATTTTTTGCAATGTTAAACGATATTTTAACAGTGATCAAGAAAGATATTTTTGTGTAAAAAAAAAAAAAAATGCGAAAAAGTTTAAAATGAAATTTAGAATTTTCAATTTTTCGAATCTTTCCAAATAAATTTTTCAAATTTTCGAAGATTTGCCAATTTTGCATATACATATATTTTTTGTCTAAATATATTATTTCTCACCGATATTTTTTGCAAAATTTCATCAAAAATTGGAGAAAATACAAATTTGCTAAAAAAAAAATTAAAAGTTTACAAAAATTAGACATATATAAATATATTTATTTATCAAATTTAATTGTATTAATCAAACATTTTTTTTTCCTTGATTTAGTGGAAAAGACGAAAAATGAAATGGCCGAAGGTAAAGATTTGTTTGCTTGATTTCTATTATTATTGATATTGTTGTTGTTTGTTAACTGTTGTTGTTTATTTAAATATTTATGTTTTGTTTTCTTTTAAAAATAATTTTTTTTAATTTTTCTTTTATTTACCAAATATTTAAATAAAAAAACAAACATTTCTGATTGCATATTACAGGGAATTCGGAATAATCTTTATGATGATTTCCGAAGAAAAACTGTCAATTAAATTAAAAATATTTCTCGAGAGTTTCATAATTATTTATATTTAATTAGTTGAAATAATAATGTAGTACCACAAAATTTTTGCATATTTTAATCTACTTAAATTTTTATCTTTTCAAATTGTAGATTTATAGAATAAAAAAATTTATTTTTAGGAAGGTAGTGGTTTGCAAGACGAAGAAGAACCTCGAGAATTCGGTTCATTTTATTATTTTTGTTTTCTTTTTTTTTTTCTATTTTTTTTGTGATGATTGTTTATTCCTTGATGAAATGGGAAAATTAATTAAAAATCGAGAAAATTCGAAAAAATTATAACAATCTTACAAATTTTTGCAAATACTAAGATAAGAAATAAACGGTAATAAAATTGCCAACACATCCGATTTTGAAACGTTTTAAATTTCCGTTATTCCATTATTTTGAATGAAGATTCTCTAAAAGAATATCAAAATTCAAGATGAATGTAATTTTTTTTTACTTCATAATATTTTTCTGATAACTTTTGAATCATATGCTATTTTTTAATTAATTCATTCTTTAACCAAATGTTTTTCAAAAAAATTCTTTTACAATTCAGATTTCAAATTCTAATCTTACTAATTTTAATTTCTTCCGTCCAAAATTGCTAATTTATTTTACATTGATTTTAATGTTTCATCTGTAGCAATTATTTTAATCTTAACTTTGACCTTCTTAATTTTTCCTTCTTTTTTTTCAATTTTATGATATAAAATTTTGCTAGAAAAATTGGTCAAGACAACAACACCAGTACCATCATCTACCAAGATTTATACATCATCGGAATATCTACGTGGTAAGCGAAAAAAAAAAAATTAAAAAAAAATTTGTTTAGTCCATCTCATTATTTATATAATCATTACAAACTAATTAGTTTTAATATCTTAAAAAAATTAAACAAACGCACACAAATCTTTATTTTAAACTGAATTACACTTATTTTTTAAAACTTATAATTAACCAGAAAGAGTAATCAGATTTAAAAGTTTTTTTTTTCGTGATTAAGAAGAAGTAAAAGAAAAAGAAATTCAAGTTTTTCATCAATTTTTGTTTTTATTTTCAAGATTTATAATGCATTTCAGAATTGTAATATTTTTGAGTTTTTTTTTCTTTTTTTTAATGAAATTCTTAAGGAATATTGGAATTGTTATACTTTTTTTGAAATCCTTTTTTCATCTTCTTTTAATTTTTAATAAATCCAAAATTGTCATATTTTTTGAAGTTCTTTTTGTCTTTTTTAGATTTATAATGAATTACGGCTGTTGAATTCCAAAATTATTCTATTTTTTTGAAATTCGTTTTATTTCTCTTTCTCTCTTCATCTCTCTCCCCTTTCTCTCTATCTATCAAATTTTATCATTTTCAGATGATCACAATTTTTTCTCTTCTTCTTCATCATCATCATCTCATTCTTCATATACTGATAACAATATCCAGTTTATTGTTGGCAAGCATACAGATAGTTTAATTGTACCCTTCTATGAAACTACTGCTGCTATTACGGAACATATAATTCCGGAATCGGTTCAATTACCGGATACTTATCATACAATACCGGAAATTCACGGAATCCGGAATAGCTATAATCATCGTACCGGTGGTTGGCAATTTTGTAGAAGGGTCATGGCTTATAGAATGTGATAATTATGATAGATGCGAATGCATGCTCGCTCTGTATTTATTTTAGTTGTGATTGAGAATTTAAATTTTTCCTTAAAATTCATCCGAAATGATAAATTAATTCAATCCGAATTAATTAATATGATTTTCTACATATTATATACGGTAGCAAGCATGAAAATAATTTGTTTTTTTTTTCTTAGCATGAAAATAATATGTTCTTTAATAATTCTTATTTTCATTTTCAATTTTATAATCATTTTTGCGACGAAATGAACTGAATTTGGAATTACGATGAATGAGTGTGAATTGAATTTAAAATCATTTCAATTTCTGTTGCATGTTGCAATGAATTTCGAAATTTTATAATATTTGAATATTTGCCTCTTCTATTTGTCTTAATTTTAATTTGATATCAAAACTTATAATATTAGCACGTTGATATCTACTTTGGTACCGAAGCTAATGTATAATTGGTACTTGAGTACCAGAATCAGATTTAGTAGAGGCTTTTCTTCTTTCCTGGCGCATAATTGCTGAAATATTGTACGGGTGAAAGGAATGATTTACAAGTTATCAGTGGTGATAGGATTCTTTATCACTTTATCGTTATCATTTGCAAGGAAAAATTTTTTTCAGTGAAAGCATTAAAAGGTGAAAAAGGTGATAAGGGTGATCGAGGTGAACCAGGATCACCGGGACCATCCGGTCCGGAAGGACCACCTGGAATAGTAAGTAAATTTTTGTTTTTTGTACTTTTATCGATCAATAAATTTGATCAAAAAAAAATAAAACTGTTGAAAGTTTTTAAAACAAGTATTGAATTTTTCGTTATATTAACTTACAGTGTCCTACCAATTGTCAACCGGGACGTGATGGTGTACCTGGAAGGGCAGGAGATACGGGACCAGTAGGACCAATGGGACCACCCGGTCCACCAGGACCACCTGGACCAACAACTCAGATTGTACAAGAAGGACCAGAAGGAATTCAAACTATTGCTGGTCCTGCTGGACCACAAGGACGACCAGGACCAATGGGTCAGTTTCTGTTGCTTAATTTTGTATGAATGGTTTTTAAGATTTTATCATTAATCACGAATGAAACTTAGTATTTTAGGACCAGCAGGACCACCAGGACCATCGGGTATCGGAGAACCAGGATTTCCGGGACCTCCAGGACCACCAGGACCTCCAGGACGCTGTGAAAGATTGCATCCCGATGATATTACACTGATCATTAACGATCCTCGAATTAAGGTTAGAAGCCATATTTTTTGCTTTAATTTTTTTTTAAAAGGAAATTAATTGAAAAATTTAAATAATCAAATAGGACTTAAAATTAAGTTAAATAAAAATTATATACTTGAATAATTACAGGGTGAGAAAGGCGAATGCGTCCCGGGAATACCGGTCAGTCGTCCAGATGAAATTAAGGAATTACCTCCATATGATCCTTATCAACATCGTCACACCTTGAAAGGAGAAAAAGGTTAATCATTTTCTATTAAGGTAATTTTTGTAGCAAAAAAAAAATAAAATACTAAAAATGTTAAAATCAAATACTAAAAATTCAAATCTATAAATAAATTGAATTATAAATTATTTTACAGGTGAACGTGGTGAAATGGGACCAATGGGTCCAATAGGATATCCAGGACAACCAGGTCCTCCTGGACCAGCTGGACCAGCTGGACCACCATTGTCCTCTTATCCTCCTGGATCAGCTGGACCATCACTGTACTCTTATCCTCCTGGATCAGCTGGACCAGCCGGACCATCATTGTCCTCTTATCCTCCTGGACCAGCTGTATCTGGACCATCATCAGCCTCTTATCCACAGCCAATGCATACTGTACCTGGAGGAGTAAAAAATTTTTTAAAAATTGGAATCAAAGAATCCAACTAATTAATGAAGCGAAATAATGATAATAAAAATGAAAATAAGCGAAATTTATTAATTTCCTGACAAAATTTAAATATTAATGCTAAGCACCCTAAATAAACAAAATATGACATTTTCTGTTTGACTGAATATTTCAATATAAAATTTAAATGAAATTTTAAAAAACTTTTGAGCATATTTAAAAAATCTAAGAAATTTTTTACTTCCAAATTTACATAATAAATATACTTGTTTTCATAGCTAGATTATATTTCAGTTCTTTTCTCTAAAAATAATGATAAAGAAGGTTAAAAATTAAAATAAAATTAAAATTTTTTTGTTTAAAAACTAAAAATATTAATTTATAATTAAATTTTCAACAGGTTCTTGTCTATCCAACCACAATTGAATTATTCACAGCAACACATGGTATGCCGATCGGTTCGCTTACTTTTTGCATTTCAAATCAACAATTATATATACGTGTTAATGGTGGTTTTAAAGATATTAAAGTTTGTTTTCCTTTTTTTTTCCATTTTTTCATTTTCTAGTTTAAAATTTTTATAAAAGAAAAATTCTTTCTTTACATTTCTTTTTTCTTACTTATTCTAATTCGAAGTTTTTTCCTTACTTCTTAATTAAAAAGTTGCAAAATTTAACAAAGAATTTGTCCCTTACTTTTTCTATTTTCTTGATTCAGTTACAAAATTTAAAATTTTAAAAATTAAAAGAAATTTTAAAATTAAAAAACTTAAATCATGAAGCATTAAAAAGCATATATAAGTGAAAATGGCAAAAAAAGAAAAAGTTTTTGAAAAATAAAGATAAAATAAAATTTTAGCTCGAAGGTTTTCATCCAATTATGGAACAACGTCCAGTAGTTGTAAGTCATTTTTTTTTTTTTTTTTTGTGAAATTTTTTTCTTAATTACTATTATTATTCTTAAGCCTATTAATTTTGATAATATGTTAATTTCAATAAGCCTAAATTAATTAAATTTATGATTATTTCCTTTTTTAGACAAAAGTTTCGTATAAAACATATTATCAGTTTATTAATTTTAATGATATGATAATTTCAGCAAACCTTAAATCAATTTTTAGACAATAGTTATGTTTAAAAATGCTTAGATACATTGCTTTTGCTTTTTTTTTTGCGCAAATTTATAAATTTTTTTTCTACGCAAATGTGAAATTTTATAAATATTATTGGTAAATTTCCTTTTAATGCTGAAATAATGATTTGCGCGATTTGTTAAAAATATTGAGGAGAAAAAAAAGAGAAAAAATAGTAAATCAAAAATTGATTTAACAATTTAGGAAATTGAACTTGATTCTCCGAATGAAAATTTCATACATTATTGGGTAAGTTATACGGTATCCATAGATGTTGTTAGTGATAAATTTACACAAATTTTTCATAAATATTGTAGCTACGTGTGAATTATCGTGACGTGTTGCTGACGTGAGTATATCGTTTAAATATTTTCATCTGTTTTTTTTTCTCAACTGAGTTTCCAAAAATTTAATTTGAAATTTTAAACACATCGAGAAATTCGCATCAATAATTTTTATCATTTTCCTACTGATTTTTTTAAATTATTTGTTCGAATTAGATTTTGAAATTTTCAAATTTTGAAAATGATTTTTGAAAATTTGAAAATTAATTTTTTAAAAAAATTAAAAAGTATTTTTTCTTTTTTTCACTATTTTACTGTAGCTCCAAAATGAAGCCATCGTAAGTATGCATGATTCATGTATCAAAAATCTATAATTGTAATTTAATAATTAATACTTCAAATTACAATTATATATCATTCATTCTATTGGTGTTTATTGTTGCAGTATTTGTTAATATTATTTTCGGAATAGTTGTTTGTTTTATGCTTCCAGCTTGATAAATATGTGAAGTAATTAATTAATTAAGACAAAATTTTCTGATTATTCGAAAGTTTATTCTTTTAGAAAAAGGAAAAAATGAAAGAAAGAAAAAGACTTTCCATAGATAATAAAATAATTATGTAAATTTTACCTTTCGATAATTATAAAATTTCAATCCGATAATTATATTTTACCAATTCGGAATTAATTCTTTCCAAATATTATTCGAATTAAATTGTGTTAAAATATTAGAATAGTGTTTATTAGTTTTTCGTTTTTTTTTTTGTTTTACTAAACTAATCTACTGAATGCATTCAAAAGGGAATATTTTCACTCATTAATTCATCTTAGATTTTAATTAAGAAGTCATCTTTCTACAGCTTAAATTTCAAAAAGAAAAAGTCGAATTTATTTTAAAAATATTTGAACCATATTAAGAATTTTCGTGATAAATCCAAGCTATAAAAAGATTGTTGGTTAAAATTTAAGTTTCAAGTTTTTAAATTCGAATCGAATATATTTCTTAAAATATTGAACAAAATGTTTATTATAGCAAGAAGAAGAAGAGAAAAATTCTTCCCATAATTACCCAAAAAGTTGCATTCATTGATATTGTTGTCAAAGTTATTGTGAATTGATGACAATTCAAAAAAAGGAAAAACTTTTATATGAGATATAAATTTTGTTTATTAATAAAAATTAATAGCGTAAAATTCCTATATAAATTATTTTTCTATAACTTTATGTTAAAAATTGTTAGATAAAAATGATATGAAACTAATGATATCGATAACTTCATTTTTTGATTTTTTTTTCGAAATTAATTTTAATAAATAAAAAACAATTTGCTTTTTATGCTTTTTATAATCATATTTTCTAACAGGATTAATTAATTGAATATTTTCCAATTTCTTGTCTCATCAATGTATATCTCATGCTGTAAAAAGATTATCCTTGAAATAAGTCTATCAATGAACATTCGATAAAAATAAATCTTAAATTTTATAGTTAATTAGATATAAATGCAAAGATGCGATTGATAGTTTTTATAAGAAGAAAAGTTTGGTTTAATATAATACTCATTGCTAATTATTGATAATGGAAAATTTATTTGCAAAATTAAATTTCGAATTTAAATTAATGTATTTTTCAAGCTTATTAAAACATGGGTCGCGCTATTAGAATAAGTTTATCAATCAAAATCTGCAAATGAATATTTCGATAAAATGAATTTTAAATTTCATAAGATATGAATGGAAAAATATAATTTGCTAGTTTTTGTAAGAAAAGAATTTGTAAAAGAAGGTAAGAAAAAAAGGACAATAAATGAAGATATTTTCAAAATTTTAATTTAACAATTCATTAATAGTTTTTGATAGATGAAAATTTGCTTGAAAAAAAAGAGAAAAAATTTATCAAATTCTCAAATTTAAATTAATACAATTTTTCAAGCTTATTAATATATGGGACACGCTAGATATTCAGCTTGGTTTTAGAATTACTTTCGCATCGCAATAAAATTGCAATTTTTAACATATTTTCTTTCTTTTTTTTTTTTTAATAAAGCACTTTTATCATTAATAATTTCATTTGTTTAATTTCATCAAACTACCATTTTCAGCAAAATTTTTAGGTAGGAACACAAAAATTGGGGCCACAATATCAAGTTCCTTTAATGTCCGAACATAATTTCATGGTATCAGATGCACCACAAATATTACATCCCAGGACATCTTTGAAATCGAATTTTCCACAAAAACCTCATCAATTAGTTCCTGATACACAAAGATCATATGATGTACAGCCAAGATTTGATACTGTACGTCGATCGGAAGTGATATCAGGAGCATCGTTACCTAAGAAACATCGTAATCCTGATCAGAAACTTGATACGATACATAGACCGGAAGAGAAATCAGGAATATCGTTACCTAAAAAGAAGCATCATCATTCCGGTCATAAACAAACATTGCCATCGGTAACAACATTTCCTTATCAGCAATATCAATTTTCACAACCTCCTCGTTCTGATTATCGACCACTACCAGGTCAACTTTATCCAAATTCTCGTCCATTATCAAACGATCACCAGTTACACCGTAAGCTTCATCGACATGAGCATAAGAAATCGTCGCGAAATTTAAATCACACTCTTTCAACGTCGCAAGGTCATTCGACATCTCAGCAAGATAAGCGACGACCAGATAAAAATCGATTACCGGTAAAAATGAACTACAAATCACGGCATCAAAAAACTTCGGTAAGATCTAAGTATAATCCGGAAAATAGTAGTCGTACATCAATCTATCAATCTGAACCGCTTGGATTGACCACGCATCTGCATGATCCAATTATGCAAGATAAAAATAAATTATTACCGGATTTGCGATTAACGCGAATGACACAAACGCAACTACGAGACGATCCTACTAAACCGAATGTTGATTCGAAAGTTAGACTGGAAACTGCTGGTTTAAATACCGGTACAAGATCATTTAGCCAACAAGGGTCATTCAATCAATCGACAATTTCACCAACATTTGAGGTGATCCATTCAAATAACCAGAAGATTTTGATTTTGGATCTTTCAAGGGCTTTTTTATGAATAATTAAAAGATTTAAAAAAAAAAAAATTAAAATTTTTGGTAAGATAAAACATATTATATGAGGATAAGTTCCAGCATTTAGTGATTAATATTGAGAAGAACAAATTAGAAATGAACAAACTTTTGCTTTTGAATTCTTTTCTTCTGAAATTAGTCTTCATAAAAAAAAAAAGAAAAAAAAGATAAAAGGTAGAAAAACAGATGGATTAATAGCCCAGAATATAATGGCCAAAAGGAAATGGATTAAATAAGGATTTATAATCCAACTTGAGGATCCAGTCTTTATGCCTGATAATATTACATCACCGGTAAAATTGTTTGATCTATTATCAATCATTCTATTGCTAAATCCGACGCAGATCAGTCTTGAAATGCTATTTTTGCATGTTTGCATGCATTGCAATTCATATACTACAAATATCCCTTCGTATAGTTTATTCTATTTGAGATTGCACAGCACAATTTTCGCGCACATTTTCATTTATTGCAATGTAATTCAATTGATTCGCACAATTTTTTCATCACAATTGCACAAATAGCATGCTAAAGCTTGAAATTGCACTTTTTTTTTTTTTTAATTTTGAAAATCTTTAAAAATTTGTTTGTTTATCAAAAAGAAAATTTTTTTTTTCTTATTCATTTAAGGAAAAAAAAGAGAAAAGAAAAGGAAATATTGCTTTTTCTACATAATATTAAACAATTTTATAAGGATGCATTTATAATTAAGCATGAAGCTCATCGTGAACGACATCCGGATCATGAAGAAATACGATATCGAGAACGGCCGGTACCGGATCGAATGCATTCCGGTTTTCCATCACATAGTCTTCAAGCTAAAGATCTTGTCGTAAGTTTGTTTTGTTTGTTTTTATTTTTTTTTCTAATTCTTTTTTAAGTTAATTTTTGCAAGTTATAGATGTAGAATATGTTTAGAATTTATTGCAACTTGAAATGAATTACTTGTATTCTAAAATATAATATTTAATCGAATAATGATTATTAATTATTTCATTTAGCTTCATCTCATAGCATTAAATACTCCAATGAGTGGAAATATGCGTGGAGTACGTGGAGCTGACTTAGCGTGTTATCAGCAAGCTCGAGAAGCTAACTTCCGTACCACATTCCGAGCATTTCTTTCATCACACGTTCAAGTATAATTAATATTTAATATTATATTGAGACTTTGAAATCGAAATTTAATACGAATGAGCAAAGTTCAGCTCATTAATGACGATTTTTCTTATTTTAATTGAGAATTGTAACTTTTTTCTTATTGTTTTTGTAATTAAGCCAATGAGTATTATCATCGAACCATTATATTCATCACAATTAATTATTGGGTTTTAATTCATCCTTTTGGAATTTTCACTTTCCAATGCTATTTTAAATTTTGAAATAAACAATAATTGAAACCAGATATCGTCTTTTTTCTTTTTTTTTTTTTAAAAACAATTTATGACTTTAATTATCATTTTATTTCTCTTTCATACATTGTTTTTTAAAAATTTTCAAGAAAATTCAAAATTTTCCAAATTTGAATTGGCAATTTTTAATGCAATAAAATTAACAATAAAAATTCAATTTTTCATTTTTTTTTATAACTTACATAAATTATAAATAATGATATATATTTGAACTAAATGAAAGTGATAATTTTCTCCTAGGATTTAAATAAAGTGGTACATAACGGGGATCGTGATACACCGGTGGTGAATCTTCGTGGTGAGCGATTGTTTGATTCTTGGAGTGATATATTTGAACAAAAGCAAATAACTGATGCACCCATTTATTCGTTCAATCGTCGAAATATTTTCGTTGATTCTCTATGGTTTGTTGTTATTTTTGCATATTTTTTGGATGAATAATAATGAGTCTATCATATTGTTAAGAATAGCGATGCTATTCATTTGATTATATTTGAATTGGAAGTATTAGAAAGAATACAGAAAAGCTGGGGAAGATTCTGGTGCTTAATATGAAAACGAATTCAAGCGAATCCCAGCTCTACTAATCATAAAATGGAAAGAATTCTGATAATCATATGAAATGAATACAATTCTGATAATCGTAAAGCAAAAAAAAGGAAGAATTCTAACGATTAATATGAAGCGAAACCAATTCTGATAATCGTAAAGCGCGAAAAATTCTAATCATTCATGTGATTTAATTTAACGTTTACTTCATTCCACAGCATGCCAGTTCTGTTTACAAAAAATAGCCCACGTGAAGCACACATTCAATGCCAACGTGTCATTCAATCAAGCAAGATGTCATACTCATTGAAAGTTTCAGAATAGGTTGAAGACATTTCGTCCCACAATTCCTCTAATCATTCGCTTTATCGAATAAAACAGCTTCATTACGTACTACAACTATCCTGAGAGAAATTTCAGAAGGAACGAGCTACAAAAGTCAAACGATCAGTTTGCACATCGATTCACATGTTTTTTCGTGAATTCAATTCTAATAATCGTAAAGCATGAACAATTCTAATAATTGATATGATGCGATTTCGTCCTAATAATCATGTGCAGATTTATTCATATTTGAAAATCACTGTATTAGAATAATTTTAATTTCTATTAGAAAACAATTTATTTATTCAATAAGAGAGTCATTTTAAGGCCTGAAAAACGTGTATGGCATGGATCAGATTCTTCCGGTATGCGTAGTGAATCCGGTTACTGTAGCGCTTGGAGATCAGCATCATCATCACAGGTTGGACGAGCCTCATTCATCGGACGTGGCTTATCATTATTATATGATAGCCGAGATTCGGAATGTTCACGTGAATTAATAGTACTATGCATTGAGGTATTATTTTTTGTCAAACTTCGTCTTTTTTTTTTTTTTTTTTTAAATATATAATTTGCTTGTTGGTGAAGAAAAAAAGTTGAATATGAAAAAATGAATAAAAAAAGATTGAATTATTTGATTACTTAATTTCCTAATTTTGACGAATAACTAACTTGAAAGATCCCAGTTTTTGCAAATAAATCGTTTAAAAGGTCCTAATTTTGTGACAGTTAAATGATTTGAAAGGCTTATGCAATTATATGGTCAAGATTTATTCTTTCATATCATTAAGTTAAGAAGTTATTGATTATAATTACAATTCAATCACTTCTTTCCTCTGCTAACTATAAGTGAAAAGTTCTCCTAATTTTGTCAATTTTTGATCAATGAAATTATATATTAGGCCTAATTTAATCATGATTTTTTCAGTACTAATATTTTATAGAAAAATTCATCAAAATTTTCATTGTTTTTAAATCCAATTTTTACAGGAATTTAAAATGGTAAATTCTTAAAATTAATGAAATTTCAAATTTTCATGATTTTAATTGAAAATTTTTTCTAATTTTATCAAATTTTAATCAGATGAAAATTTTTTCATTATTTTCAGAATATGAGCAAATACAATGCGGATAAACGATTGGGTAAAAAGAGAAGTTATTTTAGTGAATAGAAAAAGAAAAAAAAAAAATTGCTCTCTTTGCATTTGATATTGTATTCGTATGCTATAAATTTGATTATGCATAAATTATTAATCAACTTAATTTGAAAGAATTCATTCAATTTTAATTATTATTTAGATAGATACATTTGCAACAGTTTGCATATTGAAGAACTGAATTTTTGAATTCATATTGCTTTTTCATATTTCTCCACTGCGTTTTAATTTTTAATTACTGCCATTTTGCCGCATATTATTGTTCTTTCTTTTTTTCTTAAAAATTTTATTTCAGCTTTGTATTTTTGAACATTATCAAGAAGCTCATTTCATGCAATAATGTAGCAAGTATTTAAATGTCGCTAAATGATTATTAATAAATTAGTAATGTTTGAAATAAGTGTGAACCATAAAAATTTTAAAGTATTCAAGAATATTTGCTTGAATTGAAAAATTTCAGTATTGTTTTTTCCTATTTTTTTTTTTTTTAAATGTAAAATTAATTAAAACTGCGAAAGGAAAAAATTGTTACATTATACAAGCTATAAGTTTTTCCATATTTTGAATATTTTTAAATTGAAAGCTTTCAAAATATATGAATTATTAGGAAGCGTTTAAATTTTACAATATTATCGAAAATTTTTTTTGGCTGGAGAATTCCAGAATATGCAAATTTGCTTTTTTTTTGTGAAATCGTATGAAATTCTGGAAAAATAAATTTATTAGAAGCAAATAGAGTTTCATCATATTTCGAATATTTTTAAATTGAAAACTTTCAAAATATGCAAACTTTTTTTTTATAAAATCAATTAAATCTACATACAAGAAAAAATTCTGGAAAGGGAATAAAAAATTTTTTGAAAATAAAAGGCATAAAATGAAAATTTTTAGCACATCTCTTTGCATTTTCTTTTTTTTCTTTAAATTCGAAAAATTTTTTTTTATAAATGTGCCAAATTCAGCGAAATTCAAATATTCATCCCTTTCCAATTTTCTTGCATTTATTGAATACTCGCTTTATTTTGTATCGGTTCTTTTTTAAATGAAAATAGAAAAAAAAGATATTACTATAATACTAATGATAATGGCGACAGTAGTGATAATAGTGATGATAATAACAATTTTGATAAAGTTCTCATTTTTAATTCCAAAGATATAAATCATTTATTATATTCGAAAATTATCATTGTTTTTTCTTTTTCTTGCTTTCAATTATCAATAATTATCATAATTTTTAGTTTGCTTTTGCTTATGCTATTGCTAAATTGTCAACATATGCTATGCTAATTTTTATGGTTTAAATTTGATTTTGTTGAATTGATTAAAGATGATAAATGTAACGATGAAGATTATTCGAACGAAAAATTATGATTAATTATCGATTTTGTCGAAAAAATATTAAGGAAAATTCTGAGAAAATACATGCATAAAACTGATAAGAATTAAATACAATTCTTATCACTAGATAAAAACATAAGAATATGTAATTAATTCTAAAAAATAAATATAAGTATATGAAATTAATTTTTTTGAAAAAATTCTTATTGATTAAAAAAATTTTTCAACAAAGTTATGCCATTTTGCCCATTTTCCCAAAAAAATAAAAGAAAAAATTGCTTAAATTTGAAAAAGCTTAATTGAAAAAAAGAAATAAAAAAAATTTAATTAAATTCTAATCTGTTTAAAATCAAAATTTCAAAACTTAAAAACTATAAATTTCAACTCGAATTTGAATCCAGTATTATTCATTTTATTTCGCACTTTAAATTTATTGCCCAATTAAGTAATTCTTTTAATTGTAACTTTCAAATATCATACCGAAATTTAGTAATCAATAATATTAATTTTATTGTCGAGTCCAAATTTTCGGCTAAATTTATAATGCATTGTGTTTTTTTAGATTTATTCATTTCTCTTTTTTTTTTTCTTTATAGAACACACAAAAAAAAAAAAAAACATTCATTCAATTGAAGAAAATAAAATTTTCCTTTTTCGCTTTTTAATTATTCATTGAATTGAATTGTTAAATGTACTATGTGATATGTAAAAAAAAAGGAATTTTTTGAATGAAAAAAAAGCTTTGAATCATATCATCAATTTTCTTTTTTTTTTTTTTATCCATTAAAATGAAAAATAAGACATTCTCAAAAAAAAAAAAAAAAATGATACATTCTCGATAACTTTTATCATTGTATAATAACTATGAAAATTGGGAAAATATTCCTTCAACAGATGATAAATTCATATGCTCACTGTAAAGATGATAATACATATATCAGATGATAATGTATTCGGTATTCTATGATAACGTATTATTTGTACCAAAAGATGATAAATAATCCGTATTCTATGATTACTTATATATAGACGATATCACATAATACCTGCATCATCTGTATCAGACGATATCAGATTGTAATCATTGCTAAGTGATAATCTGATGTGATCTATACCAGATGATAATTGAGAATCTATATTATTCGATAACACATAATCACTCTCAGGTAAGGACATATACCTGTACCAAGTGATAACGCATAATTTGTAATTTGCCAGATGATGACATATAACCTTTTCAGATAGGTGAATCATGCATATACTAAGTGATAGCACTTGATCTATCCAGATAATTACAGGAGGTAACTTGTACCAGATAATAACACCTAATCCGTATCATGTATTAGTGATAATACATGACCTCTGACATATATTTGAATCAAATAATAATTACGTAACATACTTTTAGGTGATAATACATAATCTCCATTAAGCAATGATACATAATTTTTGCCACATATTGACATATAACCTGTTAGATGGCAAATAATTGAACTGTAATATGGTGATAATTCGTGGTTTGTATTACATGATAATACTTTCATAATTATAATGATGTCAAACTTAGCCAGTGAAATTTATTTGTGATGTGTTAATTGAACTTTACAATGTTTATTTGAAAAGAAAAAAAAGATAAGTTTTTATCCGAGAAATATCCAGAAATTGATGGATACAGAAAAAGAAAAAAGATGAAATGAAGAACTACAATTTTGAACAATGAAATAGCCTAGAAAATGAACAAAGTAAAGCTTTGTAATTTGTAATTCTGAGAAAAAAAAAAGTAGTCATAAGTAAAAGTACTAAGTAGAAGAAGAAGAAAAAGAAGCAAACTTGAATCGAAAAAAAAAGCTTAAGTGGAGCAGAATATTTCTTTTCATTCTTTTTTTTCTTTTTCACTGCTAATGAAAAATTTTAAAAACGAATGAGAATTTTAGTTATTGTTGCTTTTTCTTTTTCATTAAATTACTTTTTTGTTAACTTTAAAAAATTTTTCAAAAAATTTCCAAGAATTTAGAAAATTCATGCAAACTTTGCGCTTATATTTTCATCATTTCTTTTTTTTTTTTGCATTGAAAAAAATTGCTACTGAAAGATTTTATCCATAAAAAAAAAGTTTATGAACTTTTTCGAAGAATATCTAAACAAGATTTCAACTTAGCAAAAAAAAAGAAGTTGTATCTTTGATAGTTTAAAATGACTAAGTTGTTAAAATTGATATTTCATTCTTTTTTTTTTGAATTCTTTAATATCCAGAAAGTTCTTGGAAAGTTTGATCCAATTCCTCGGAAATATTTTTGTATCGTTCCTTCTCGTGCACAAGTTCATCTGTAAATAAAATCATTTTTTCTTTTTCGTTCTGTTTTAATGAAATTTATAAAATCCGGAGAATTCTTGATGAAAAAATTGATAGGCAAAAGAAAACATGCGGGAAAAAAAGCCAAATTTTTTCAAAGATGTTTTTTCAGATACGATAAATACTTTATAAATTCAATATTTATATTATTAACATACATATTATCCATTTCGAGTTAGTTAATGATCAAAATTAAATATTTTGATTTCGAATTATTTAATGATTAAAATTATTTGCGTTTCACATGAATGATAATTTAACTAAATTGACCAAGTTCTGCACCGACTGCTTACAAATTCAATCCGATCAAATATTTAATTAGACGGGAATAATTTTATCTACATTCCTTCAAGCTTAGCAATATCCAAGTTTGACTTATTTTAAACTCATTAATAAAAAAAGCCAGAAAGGGTTATTTTTACTTGCCTTCATGGAAAAAAAAATTAGCCAATACTTTCTCGAATATTGTATAAACTCTAATAATTATCAATAAATAATATTCGTAATCAAGCCGGAATGCTTTTAAAGGGCAAGAGAGAGGGAAACAGAAAGAGACAGAGACAAAAAAAAAAAAAAAAAAAAAGAAAAAGAAAACGGAAAATTTCATTAGTATCAATAATAATCACACGAGAAAAATATCAAAGCATGCCAGTATTATTACTGTTATGTACCATAAGTTAATATGCTTCTGGTAATTTTCTTCTAACTTCATAGAAATATTCCAATTTTTTGTAATTTTTCAAATTCAAACAAAAATTTATCAATGTTTGCAAAGCAAAAATATCAAAATATAATGTTTAAAAGAAAAAATTGACTAACAATATATTTCCAAAATTTGAAAATAAGTAATAAAAAACAACCTTGTTCTGATCAAGGAAAAAGCCACAATAAAAGCAGATAATGTGAAGGAAAAATTTAAAAAAAAATCAATTTTTAATTCGAAATTCAAGTTTTTAAAAACAACAGATTTTCTCTAAATGCTAGAATTATTTAAATATAAATATCATATTTAAGCTAGTGCTAAAATATGTTTGAATTTTCAATGGACTCTTTTCGTTCATAATATTATATCGTCCGATAATACTCGAGAAATATTCGAGAAAAAATTATAACCTATCTATCATATTCATCCAGCGCTCATCTGAGAGAAAAACGCTTTAAAAATATTAGTACTAGTAAAATTCATATTCTTCTAGAAAACATGGAAGTGACCTGAATTCTTTAACTTACGATGCAAATGAGAATAGGACATAAAGGATTGGAAGATGATTGCAATTTAAAAATTTTGGATCAATTTCGAGAAAAAAAAGAAAAGGAATGTTTATAAATTTCAAACTTTTTTTAAGCATTATCACACATTGTAAAAACAAAACATACGCACATGAAACAAATAATAAGCATTAAGTAAATGACAGGTATCAAGTTTACACTTCATACAAAACGAAATGTGTTAATTTTTCACTGAAATTTTATAAATTTTTCAAACAAAATCGGGAAAGAAAATCCAATCAAAAATTAGGAAGCGGAAAAGTGGAAAAAAAAAAGAAGAAAGAAGTAAGGCTTCATACAATAACCGGATGATAAATCGTAGAATACAGAGAGAAAAAAGCATGCACATCCATAAAACTGCACAAATTGATGAGCATTTAAAATTAAAAAAATTTAAAGAACTTGCAAATAAAATGCAAATAAAATATGGAAAGTGAGAAAAGAAAAGTTGATCATCGGTAGGGCAGTTATTTCGAAACTGAAATAAGAAAACAAAAAAAGAAGTTACTTACTACTGAAATTGATTACAAAGTAATTAATTTGAAAAATGAAGAAAAATCCATCTAAGATTAAACACACTACCTATTTTCAATCCCTCGTTACTCATTCTCCTTTTCAAAATAAATTTTTCGCTCATTATTGGAAAAAAAAAGAAAAAAAACGAACTTAATTTCCTCTTTTAACTTCTTTCTACTAACAAAAATAAATTTGAAAAGGAACATGTTAATCATTGGGCTATTCCAGAATCGTTATGTATCAAAGAAATGATTAAAAAAAAATCAAACTATCTTAAACTCAAAGTTTCAAATTCCTCAACAATCAATAAGAAGATTTAAATTTAAGAAGTAAAAAAAAAGGAAAAAATTATTAGAGAGTTTTCTGGTCAAACAGTATTCAGTTCGCTTAATAGACGATCGAGTTCCTCTTGTAGCTGCTTCACTTTATTGTCCGAAAGTTCCTTGGCTTCTGAAAAATGAGTAGCACACTGATTAATTTATCACTCTATTTTAAAAAAATAGGATTAAAAAAAAGAAAGCCAGGAAATTGATTAAAATTTTCAAAAATACACACTGCAAAAATAAGTTAGATCCTATTAAAGTCCCTCTTATATGGATTGTAGTGATTGGAAATGTATTTTAGAAATTATCACCATAAATTTATTGGCAAAAGATGAGATTTATCCCAATTGGTGAGTGATGAAAAACAAATGACAAGGATTTGCAAGTAATCACTGGTGATATTATCAAATTGTAGCATTTTAGCTTGTTAATGTTAATTTTTCCAAACGATATATATCTCAAAACTGAAATGAATTCCAATTTTTAAATAGATTTAAAATTCAAACGCAAGTAAAATCACTCAAACCAAATATCAAAGAAATATTGAAAGAATCAAAATATGTATCATCACAAAAAAAAAAGGATAATGCAAACCTTCATCACAACAATGAAGAAATTTTGTAAGTATGTTTAGTGACTGAGAGAAAAATTTACTGAAACGCAAAAAAAAAGTGACATGATGCTTTATAGAAATAAAATGAATGCAGCAAAGGAAATTTTAATAATTACGAAAACTATAAATATGAACAAAAATTAGAGAATAGTATATTAAACTTTAGATGAAAAATTATTGCATATAATAGTCGATACATATATCTGATAAAACTAAAGAAGTCAAATCATTTTGAAGATGCAATTTATCAAAAAAATTCCATCAACGCTTTCTTAAAAATTAATTTTCCCCAGATCTGAATGCTGATAATTTACCAAATCGAGCTAATCTAAAAAATATAAATTTTCAAAATTTTTTGCTGCATTCAATATTTCGATCGTTTTCAACATCTCGTAAGAAGCACACCAGAAACACACACAAATAAATGTATATTATACATGCACAAAGTTCAAAAAAAAAAAAAAAAAAAAAACGAACAAAACGTAAACAAAAGTCAATACGATTGATATACAGAAGGACATTCAGGAAGTCTGAATTTCCTGAACGGTTTGCTCGATTTCGTCCGTTAAATTACGCACACGTTCCTTCTCGATTAATAACTCATCTGTAGCTCTCAATGATTTCTGTTTAATTTTTATAACAAAAATAACATGTAAACATCACTAAGACCAAACACCAACAATGGACACAAAAAAACAAAAATGTAATGTATCAAGAAGGTGTAATAGGATATATGGAATCGAATATTCATCTATTTATTATTATTTTTTCTCTCCAAATGGATTTTTTTATGTCAAAATGCCAAAATTATAATAACTATAGTTCTGAGATTTTCAATTAGTTCAAACAAAAGTTTTGACATTTTTTCTTTTTTTATATATTTGAAAGTCTAAAACACTGAGCTTCTAGGAAGTTTATTTTATCAATTATTCTGCTTCAATCTTATCTAATATCTTCATCTCATTTTTTAGCTCTCAGCATATTCAAATCTATGGCAATAAAATCATACAAATTTAAATCACTGATTTAAACCACTACAGAAAATCCGATTGGTGAATAACTTTTACAAGTCCAAGTTTTTTTACTCAATCTTTTCCCAGAAATAAAATCAAATTAAACCAAATGGACTATGAAAAATTTATAAAATTTCTGAAACAGACCTTCGAGTCTGTCAACTTCCTTCTGCAATTTCTGAACTGACCGTTCCGCAAATTCCGCCCGTGTTTCTGCCTAAAATAACAGAAATAATAGTAAAGTAGTATTTCCTGCATGCTATTCCAAATAAAAAACAACTGGCATGCAAAGAATGATGCATAACAAGAAAACATCAATATATTTCGCTTCTACGCTTTAATTGAAATTAAGCGTTCAAAATTAACCGTGAAACTTCCACAACAACAAAAGCAAGCCTGAATTACGAACTTTAAAAGATATTTTACCATTTTTCTAAACATTTTTCCATTAATATTACGATAATTATTTCCTGCCAATCATACCTCCTTCAAACGTGCTGAAACTGTACGAATTTGTTCCTCGTACGAATCTTCACGTTGTAGAGCTTTCTCTTCAGATACTTCCAGAGATTTCAAATTATTGCCGACAACACGAAGCTCTTCTTCCAATTCCACAATTTTGCTGCACAAATAGGAAAAAAGAATATAAAAATCAGGAAAAACTATCAATATATAAACTGAAAAATCAGATGGAAAATAATTTCCAGAATTTTTTCATATTAATAAAATTCTAATTAAAGAAATTATACCAAATGGTAATGTATCTTTTAATGTATAGCTTAATTTATATTAGCCGAGCATTTCATAGCATATAATATATAACATTCATCAATAACTCACATTTTTACAACACACAACAATACAACATCAACTTTTTCGACAACCACAAAATTTAGCATCAACCACGATGATACTTATTATCAATGAGATCAGCGGCATTATTTCTGTTCGTTTTTTTATTTTTAATTTTTCTTTTTATTTCACTTGTTATAAATTGTTTATTTATTCAAATAAATGTGTATTTTTAAAGTTTAAAGCCTTCTATTTAGTTAACTAATACTCAAGTTAAAAGTTTCTCATCCTCATTTATATTTGCTAATTATATTATTTGATTTTTTTACTGCGTGGGTTTCAACATGAGTTTGTTTTAATTAAGCAATTACTGCTTATTTTCAAAATAATTTCATTTTAGTTATTTATGTTCAGTTTTTTTATATTTACCCAAAAAGATATGTCCAAGTCTCTACTAGAAAAACACTTCTAACCCTGATTTAACTTCTGAACTAAAATTTAACGCTTGATTTATCTATAATAGTTATATTTTGACCAAAAAAAAAAAAAATTCAAATATTTATAATAATTGAGTTGAAGTATATTGCTGAAATGAGAGTAAAGCGAAAATTTTCGATTCTAGAAATCTTAAATTTTTTCAACCACAAATCTAAGTTTTTTTTTCACACACATACTTTGCCGATTCCTAAATTGCATTCTCTACAAAAATTAGGAAAAAAATATTTTCTTCCATTAATTTTTAAAAATTTCATAAACATTGAAGACTTTTTTCTTTTTCATTTATGATCATCATAAACGTTTATTGATATGACTCACTGAAAAAGGAAATTAATTAACATTTCGATCTTAAATTATCTTATTTTTAACGACTAATAGTTTTAAAAACGACTAACAGCTTCTATCAGGTTTAATATTTTTAACATTAAGAATTATAACTATTCACTTAACTAATGGCTTCGTAATTCATTCCTAATTATCCTTCTAAAAATTATTACACTTAATACCGCTGATCCCAATATTTTTACTATTTTCACCTCTTTAATTCGATTTTGTAAGCTCTGTATGTGATCGGAGAAAGAATTTTCACGTTGCAGAGCACGTTCCTCATGAACTTCCAGTGTTTTCAAATTCATTCCCACAGCAACCAATTCACGTTCCATTTCACGAGCTTTTCTGTTGTTTCATTCAAATCAACGCATTTATTTCAAAAATCTTTTCAGATGCTCATTACATTCGCCTAATGTGTGTAATAAATACACGTTTGATGACTTTAAAATCGAAGTATAATTTACGTCAAAATATGTTCTGGAATATAATTTGAAGTTGAATCTTTATTCTGGATTCATGCATTCATTTTTTTTCTTTTTATCAAATGAAATCCATTCCCACATAGAATTAGCTGGACAAATAATGAATTTTGTTCAAATAAAATCATTTCAAAAATTAATTTCATACTAATTTATAATTAATTATTTCACCATCAATATCTATCAATATATTCATAATCATAAAAGAAATCATAATAAGAGAAAGATTAATGATTTTTAGTATATTATATCACTAACATGTAAAGTGATATGGCATATAAAATCTTTTCCCAAAAAAAAAAAAAAAAAAAAACTTTACAAAACAGTCAATTCATCCTGATTTAGAAGCTATCAATATCCATAATAATTTTCAGAAAAATGTAGCCTCACTTAGATTTCTATCGAGTTTTCTCAATTTTCGAGAAATCAAGAGGACTACTTTAAACAAATTTATCAAACTCTACTTAATGTTGACCTAAATGAAATAGATGAAAAAAAAATCGCCAAAATTGAAATACACACACATACACACCCACAATAATAGTTCCAATTCACATTCCTCGAATTTTTAGCAATTTAATCTTTTTAAAACTAAGAAAAATGAATAACTTTTTGAATTTCATTAAATTTCCACATTTTGATAAAATTTATTAAAAACTAACTTTTCACCAGCCTCAGCACGTTCTTCAGCTCGTTCCAAATCCGCTTCAACCATAGCTAATTTACGAGCTACCTGGAAATAAAAATGAAGAAATAAAACAATAATTTAAATAAAATGTCGAAACGGATTAATATTTCTTTGCACAGCAAAACCAAAGACTGATAAGTGGAAAACAACACAATTATTATGATAATAAAATCAAATCAAAAACATGATATTACAGAAAAAGGACAAAAGAAATGGGCAATTTTCCGTTATTTTACTGTAAAATTCATGATTATCCAGTTAATAAGAATATTAAATACGGGTATACCAAATAAGATTATGTATATGAAACCGAGCGGTCTAACTTATCGACAACTTATAATCAATTAAAGAGACTTAGCTAAGAACTGATTCGCTTAATCCCTTTAACTGATAATAAGATATAGATTAGTTAAACGCTGATATTGCCTTATTAAATTTGATTAATTTGTTTACTGCCCTGCAAATTATTAATTTCTTTAATGAACTGTTATTAACTGATAATAATTATGAAAGATATTAAATTGAACTATGAAACTCTTTTATAAATTATTGTCCTCTTTCTGAGCTATTAGTCTCTTTCATACTACACAATTATTACAATTTTTATAGAAGGTTAAGATATTATATTATATGGCACAAATAAAACAAATAAAATTTGAAATTTTCAGAAATTAGTTGGATCCAATCGGAATTTTTGAATACCAAAATTCTCTTAATTAAAATCAATGATGATTTCAATAATGAACGTAAAAACAAAAACAAATCAAAGAATATAAGGATTAGTAACAAAAACAATATTTGAAGTTAACAATAAATCATCAGATAAGAAAAAACAATTCATTTTTCAAGCAAATGATACAAGTCATACAATTAAAAGTATGAATTATCAAGTTGAATTTCGTAAATAATCACTATCTGGATATGATCAATCCTTTCCGGAGAATTAAATGAACCGAAACTAAAAATAAGACAATCTACTCAATTGCCAAGCATCAATAAATTAGAAAATCAGTGTTTTTTTTTTCTCTTTGAAAAAAAAAACATTGCTAAATTATTTACTAATAATCAAGTTCATTTTCTAGCGGCATTAAAAATATTTTAAATTTTAGTCTTAGCTAACAAAATTTTATTTGGAAAATTTTTTGCAATATTTGATGCATCAACAATTATGCTTGCACAGTGTAATTCCAGAGATGTTTTTTGTTTTTTCATTTGATCCATTCCATTAATAAAATCTATCGATGATTAACTGTTAAGCTGTCTTATTTCAATTAATTTACAAACCTTGCTTCAAAACTTTCAGGAAAATGTTCCATTATCAATACACTGAGAAGATTCGCATGAACTGTTATCAAATCATTGTTCATATCATTATCGAATTTTTTTAAGTAATGTTAAAGAAGATAAAACAAAATAAATAAAAAATATAAACAGAAAAAAGAAAAAGACAACAAGTTTTGCAAATTGCATGCATGAACTCCATTTGATGTTAATTCATTGTTTTTTTTTTTTTTTTTTTTAAACAAAATAAAGCAGTCTATTTCTCTAAAAATTTATCAAATTTTTTAGTTAACAGTTAATAATGTATGAGAATGAAGATATTATTTGGATATTAACTTATGTAAATTTAAAAAAAAAAAAAAAAGTTACAGAAATTAAAAATATCAACACTTCCATTCTTTTCTCTTTCTCTTTCTCTCTCTCTCTCTATTTCACTCTTCAAATTTTGTCACACTTGTCACCTCATCGTATTTGCGATCAGCTTCTTCGGCTAATAATTGCGCTTCTTTTAATTGTGATTCCACCGTGTTTGCACGCTCTTCATCTTGGAATGAACGATTTTCCATAACCTTGCGAACACTAAATCCCCAATATAATATAATATGATATAATATACCAATATTTTCCCACACTTTTTCCTTTTCAATTATTAAATTTCTTCGTTATTTATTAAATATTCTAATTTTCTTCGCAGAAAAACTAAATTCTATTACTTCATTTTAATTTCTTGGAAAAAAGCAACGGAAAAAAGTTTAACGAATAAACTGCCAAAAGTCATTCTTCAATTTTCAAACTTCTATTCATAATTTTCCATTCATAAATTCTAATTTAATTTTACGCTAAATTTTTAAACACATATATATGTCAATAAATTTCTTACTATGGAACTTGGCTATTATTATCATTAATTATAATTATGAAATGAAAGAAAAACCAACCGCCAGAAGCCTTCATTAATTATGGTATAAAATGATAGAGAAATAGAAGATAGAAAATTTTTTAAAAAGAATGATAGAGAGAAGCAAAAAGAATAATTTAAAAGACGGAATTCTAAATTCTAAATTTTAAGAAAAAAGGAATCATAACAAATGAAAACATAAAAAGATTAGAAAATACACACATAACAAACACACATACATATATCCGTAATATAAAAAAATAAAATAATTCAAGAAGAAAATTCAGAAAAATGAATGAATTACTGTAAGAATAAACAAAAATGCACACATCGATGAAATTATGAATTTGATGAAATTTAATATTTAAATTAAGCTATAAAAATGTTGCATCAATATTATAAAAGATCAATTTTTCTTCCTTCTTATTTCCTTCATTTTATTTCATTCTTTAAATTTTCAAAATACGACAATCATACGAATTTCAGAACAAAACTATATCTAAATTTCAAAAATAAGCTTAAAATTTTCAAATAAAGTACAATTGATGAATAAATGAATGGTACGATCTAAAATAGGTTAAGGCCAAATTACTTATTCAATTTTATTTCCAATGAATTCAAAATACTAACAATCTTAATAATACTACTTCAAATAAGCTATAATAAATTTATATTTCTTGCAAATAAAAATATCCAATCAAATTTCAATCAATTATTTAAGAAGAAAACCAGGCAGATAAATGAATATGCAAATATTAATTGTGGAAAAAATTGTTAATTTAATGAATGAAACGAAAAAAAAAAAAAAAAAAAAAAAAAAAAAAAAAAAAAAAAAACGAGTAAAAGCACAACCTCATCTGATTTATTTTCGGTTTCAGCCAACAATGCTTGTGCTTCCCGTAATTTTTGCTCCAACTCACCGCAACGATCATGATCTACGTCAATACGATTTTCCAACGCTTTACGTGCGCTGAATTATTGAGAAAAAAAACAAACACATGTATTTTCATTCCGTTAAATATATATTATTTAAAAATTTAAGGGAAGAAAAAAAAAGTTGCTTTTTTTTTAAAATGTACACTGCAATAAAAATATTAAAGATTATTATTATTATCACTCAAAAAGTTAAAATCAAAAAAACACGCTCAATAATACTGTAAATTAATTAATTGTTAATTAAAATAATATTTTTTCTATTTTCGGTTCATACATATATATATATACATGTATATGTAAGTAACTGCTTAAATAAGTTTCAATTTTTTAATCACTCATTAAATTGCTATATTATGGCTTAAATATCAGGTTCGTTCCGGGTAAAATGGAAAAAAAAATTTCTGCAATATTATTGTAAAATTTATATCTCAAATTTTCAAATGATACATTGGGAGAATAATGATATTAAAATCATCAAAAAATTGAATTGTTCCAATAATTTTCAAACTAATTGTAGATAAAATAGTGGGACAAGCATGCAAAATGCAATACCTCAAGCATGCAATAATGAATGCACAACATAGTGAAAATGACAATAATAGTGACAACATTAAGCAAACATGAGACACAAATGAACATACTAAAAATGAACACATAAATCACAAATAAACAAGAAAAAAACAAACAAACAGACAAACAATTAAAATTAGAAATCAACCAGGTAAATATATATTTTACCAAATATATATTTTGCAAATCTCGATAATCTCGCAATTTACAGAACTTAAAACATTGCAGTTCGTGAATCCCGCAGCATAAATTGAAGAATGTAGCATTACCATGACGCTAAGATGAGAAAATTTCTTCTAAAGAGGTTAACAAGTAAAAAAAAAAAGAAACCTTTTTCGGAAAAAAAATTTTAAATTCGAACAAAAAACCGTAAAACAAAAAATGAATGAAATACCTCTTCATATTTCCGATCTGCTTCATCAGCAATTACTTTTGCTTCGTCAACTTGTATTTCTAATACATTTGCTCGTTCTTCATCTTGTTGTGATCGTGTTTCCATCGATTTACGAGCACTATGACATTAAGAAAACAAAATGTCACGACGACAAGGACATAACAAAAACACAAGATTGGATAACAAAAATTAATTTAGCAACATAAATTCATTCTTATGTTCATTTAAATTAAAATCTAAAAAGAAAAAAGCCTATTATTACAGATAAAATTAATTAAGGAAGCTTATTAAAAAGCCAAAAAATTTTAAAAAAAATGAATCACCTTTTTATAGATAATTTTAATTATAAGTCTCAAATTCATACTATCACTTGATCAACATTAAATATTAAATAATTAGCAAAAGCTAACAAAAAAAAACTCATTTGTTTATGAAATTTTCAACTGTTGCAAATCTTTTTCCTTATTACTAATCAAATGCTAAAACGACTAAACTTGAAGCAATTAAAAGCCAACTTTTGAACGATTACTCTTTCATGTGTGTGTTTTAAATCTATCTGTTTTATCAATAATGTCATTATGTGATAAGCAAAAACTTTGATTTCTATAGACTTTTAAATTAGTAAATTTATTTGTTTTTAAATTGTAAAAATTATTAATTTATAAAAAACAAAACAAAACAAATAAGAGTTATACGGTGCGCAATTCACGCAAATTAAGCAGAAAAAGCCGGATTTTCAAGCGGATTTTTTTCCTTACTATTAAAATTTTAAATTAATATGCTATAGCGTTACATTCAAAAAAAAAAAAAAAAAAAAAAAAAAAAAAAAAAAAAAAAAAAAAAAAGAAAAAGAAAAAAAACAAAAAGACTGAGGAAATGAAATAGAAGGAAGCTGAGGAGACTTCATGGAACAAAAATGGACAAAAATAATGAAATTACTGATAGCGGCTGCCGTTTCGGTTGGCTTCTCTTTTTTTTTCTTTTCCCGGTTGAACAAAAATTTCTGGAACATTTTTCAGAAATATTCCAGAAATTAACGACCGGCAAAATTTGGCCGAAATTATTTCGCTGACCGTTCAGATTCATCAGCTGTATGTGTTGCTTCTTCCAATTTATCCGTTGCAATCTTCAAACGTTCCTCAGCTCGTTCCAATTCCTCTTCCAGAAGTGTCATACGACGATTCAGGGCTGCTACCTCAGCCTCCGCCTAGAAGTTCCACGTTTCTATTTTTTAATCTTCACATGCCTCCGGCATCATCTTCTGTCTAACCGGATATCTTCCGGACTTTCTAATCAGATATCTCCCAGTACTATCTTCTGGATATTCTTCGGTATCATCTTTTAACCGGATATCTCCGCAACTATCTCGGTATCAGACAATCACCAGATCCGGTGCTATGATTCTAATAAAATAAATAAAACATTCCTAAATTCTACAAATCCAAAAAAAAAAAAAAAAAAAGAAAAAAAGCAAATAATATAATTCCTAAAAAACCTAAATAATTATATCTAAGATTTAGGAAATTTGGATTTTTTTTCATACCTACTGATAGCATTTTTAATTTTATACATCTTATTTTAGAATTTTTCTGCATTATTTTTGTAAAAATTTTTCAAATTTTAAATTTAAAACAGCATCTAATCAAATTTGATTCAATAATATTTAAATAGCACTAATTTTTTTTTAAGTGGTGCATTATGATCGTTTTCAATTTCATCAATTTTCAACAGGAAAAAAAAAAAATTATATCCTGTTGAAGAGAAAAATCAAAAACTTCCGAATTTTTTTTGTTTTTAAATTCCTTTTTATTTTAAAATTTGACAAGCAAGAAAGCTATTTGATAGGATAAAGAAAATAGCATCAATCATCTTGCTTGTCTTATTTTTCTTTTTTTTTTGATCGTTACCGTTCAGCTTCATCAGCTGCTTTTGATGCTTCCTCTAATTTTTCCGTAGCATTTTTTAAACGATCCTCTGTCCGTTCCAAATCCTCCTCAACAAGCACAATCCGACGATTCAATGCTGCTACTTCAGCTTCAGCCTGAAATATTTTTTTTTTTTTTTTTTTTTACGAAATTCCACACATCTATACATTCATATAAAAAAAAATCTTCCTCAAAACTGTTATATTTAGATATAGTAAATAGTAACTTTTTTCGTAGTTTTACAATAAGCAATTTATAGTAATCATTTTCTTAAGTAAATAGCAATTTTTCCTCTTAATTATAAATTCCTAAGATTCCAATTTTCAACTTTCAAAATTTCAATTTCGCCGAATTTTTCAATATTATTTTTAATTTTACCAAATTTCTCAACAATTACTTTCAAATTTGCCAAATTATTTCTAATATTTTATAGCATTAAATCATCCATAATAGGATCTTAATTATCATTATTTTTACACCAATATTATTATTGATTCATCTTTAAATAATAAGTAAACCAATTCTTTTTTTTTCGCTTAATTTTTCGCAATGTAAAATTCTTCAAATTTCCAATTTTCATATTTTTATTTACATTCAAATTCTTTTAAATTTACCAAATTGCTTTAATATTTCATAGCAATAAAATCATTTATAATTAAAATGTGATCATTATCTTTATATTAAAATTATTATTAATATATCCTTCAACTGCAATATTTTTCGACCATAAAATTTATTAATGTTACTGTATAACGATTCTTTCAGAAAAGAAGAAAATATAATTAATAATAAAATTTAGCGGAAATTTTATAAATGAAATATTCAAATATAAAGATAACTCATATATTGTATTGAGTAAAGAATAGTAAAATCTAAATAACAATAGAAGCCCGATGACATAAGTATTTGAAAGATAAGAAAGAAAAGATCGAATTGTCAATTTCTATTTTCCCATTCAATAATAACTATTACTATTATTACCAACTTCTTCAATTGCAATTATGTATCTAAACTTGAAATATCACTTGATAATTTCAACGCTTGAAAATTTTTAAGAAAATTCCGGAAAATTCACCAGTTTTTATTGAGTAGTTACTGAAATGACTTAATTGATATTTGAATAATTATTAAGATGACTGAGCAATCGATAATTAAACGATTAAAAGTACTAGAAAGAAGGAAATAATTTGAAATGACAATCATTAGTTGCCACATTTCCAACTTTCTACAATTCTAAATAATAATACAAATATTTACTGAAGCAAAATTCAAAATTAGATCATTTTATAATCATCGAAATATCAAAATTTCGATTTAAAGATCCCTTGATCTAGAAATTTTGATCTAATCACTTTCCCTTTCTAATTTTTTATTTTTTTAAAATATAAGTTTAATAATTTTTGATTCTGTCATGATTATTTAAAACAGAATGACTGATTTCATTCACCATTTTATACTTTAATGAATTTCCAAAAAAAAAAAAAAAAAAAGACCATTTAGATTTTTGACTTTATGCTTCTGATTATCTCTTTTATTTCGGGGACAAAAAAATCAAAGAAAAAACTTAATTTTAGTTATATCTATTCGATTTTATTCTCTCATTTCATATTTTTTTGACATATTTTATTCGGTTTAAATAAGAATTCTGAAAATGCTTTAAATTCTTTTGAAAATTTTGAAATAAAATCTCATAAATATTTTTTCTGATTCCTTCTTTTTTCTTTTCAAAAGCAAAAAACTTTTATATATTTTCTGCCTTCAAATTATGTACTATTGATTTTCCTCAACATTTTACACATCTTTTTCATTTTATCCATTTAAAACATGACACAGATGTTTTCAATTTTTAAAAATGACAAAGAAAGCGAGAATTTCGAAAAATAATATAATTTTCCTTTTCATCGATCAATATTTTACCCATCATATTACAGTTCGAATTACATCCCAGGATTATATTTGAAATATAATACCAAATATATTTATTTCTGCAACCTTTTTCAATATTTCGATTATTTTGATTACTTCAATATTTTGATTTATTGCTTCAAATATTCTCCAATAACCAATTTTCTATTTAGAAAACTTTTTTCCTAAAACAATATAGATCGGAAGA